>VZRV01001115.1:1067630-1092901 GCA_013398115.1 Falcunculus frontatus | reverse complement strand
CGGGCACGGCGTGGGCACGGCCCGGGCGGGAGCGGCGCCCCCCGCGCGTCCCCGCCCCGCACAAAGCGCTCTGCCCGCGCCCTGCCAGGCGTACGCGGCTGCCAGCCACATCCCCACGGCACCCCCGCCCCAGCAGCGCTCACGCAGAGAGGCATTGCCTCACGGAAGTCCCGGCGAGTATCAGCCCTCGGGGCATGCAGACACCCACGTACCCGGCAGCCCCGCACAGATCCCCTAGGGTCCTACGCACCCGCCCGCCCCGCACCCAGACACCAGCCTTGAAGACTGTCGTGATCCAGCTGGAAGGCACTGGGAGCCAGAGGGTTCGCTCATCTTCGTCGAGCTTGCCCGACAACGGCATGGTGAAGTTCATCTCGAGGGGATGCTGTGGAAGGGAGAGAAGTTTGCCACAACTGAAATCAGGATTTGACCCCACTGTGCAAAAACTGCAGACAGCATCTCAGGAAAATCTCAAACCTCTGCTGGTGTGGGAGGCTGGGCTTCATTAAAAGGGAACAGGATGAGATTTTGTTCACTGTAGTGTCTGAGCTATGCTTTAGGGCAGGCTGGAAAAGGAGTGGTCTTCACTTACCCTGGTACTTGTTCTGTGGTGTGTAGTTTTGAGCATCTAAATTCTTCGAAACTAGGAAAAACCAAAACAGTTCTCCCCCTGCCCTGGTCAGGGCCTTAGTTCAGTTCCTTGCTTAAGTCAATGCTCCTTTAGTGCAACAAAGCATTCCTAGTCCCATACATAATAGTGGATTAAAACGGCAAATAGGCTTGCATAATGGAGAAACCAAGCCCCAAATTAAAAAAAAAACCCAGAAACTGGAGATATGCACAGCACTTATAGAAAAAAATCTTCCTCAGGAACCAATCATCCCAGTAAATTCTTCTCCTTCAGGGAATTTTGGCTGTAGCACAGTTTGCAAACACCCCGGCTGGCTGGTCTTTTGCAGTTGTGGCTGTCTGCTCATGTTCTCTCTTCTTTTTTGATCAGTTATTAAAGCAGTCCAGAGACCCCAGAACTCCTTCACTCAATTTGCTGTATTGCCATGAAGACATCTGCTTAACAACCTCCCACTTCTTCTTTCAAGCAAACCACTCACAATCAATTTGCTGTGTCTTTTTGTATGCGGGATCCCAGTGCCAGTGCACCCAGTCGTACAAACAAATCATCTCTCAGAAATGCCTTCATCATGACAGAAACCTCTCTCCTAGCACAGATCAGCTCATCTGTGGGATGGAAAAATGAGCTGGGAAAATGAATGGCCCAAATTTCTGACATTTTCTCTATTTTAGAAGGTTTGAATGAAAGAACCCAACTCTAACCAGGCCAGATGAGGTTGTGGCTGCATGGCTGGCTAATCCTGGAGGGTGGTAAACGTCTTCAAGTTCAAGTATCTGAATTTCATACCTGAAACTTTAAAAAGAGCCTCCACTCTTTTCAATAAGAGCACTATAATTTTCTCAGTAAGCCTTCTTAGTGAAGAGTCAGGGACAGCTTTGCGAAGAAAAAACAGATTTAAAATTCATGCTATGTTCGCACTGGAACAGCACTGAACTGAGTGAATTGTCCTGAGACATTTACACCAAGTAGGAAAACTCTTCCCATGCCAGAGGCCTTGGGATTACAGGATAATTAAAGTTTCTTTTTTCTAATGAAGTCAGCCTATTAATGCCCAGAGATTTCAGTAGAAAATTGAACAACCTCTAGTTTTTATAAAACAATTATTCTGTAAGGTCTGAGACCAAGCATGATGGATTTTACACGTCTGTAAAATCCCGTGGCTTCTCCAGCACAGTATTCATCATTGCCCATTTTCAGTATTTTCTCAATGTCCAAGAAAACTGGCAGAAAAGAAGCCCTCTCAAGTGGAAAGCAGTACACAATGCCTGCTAAGACATGGCTGCATATTCTAGCCAGCCATATGTCTCCCAGTATATTGTTTTCCAGAACACTGTCACAGCAACAAGGCACATGGCTCAGAGCAACCCTGACAGAACAAAGAGAAACTTTAGGATGACTGGAGCTTCAAGCACCATCCCTCACTGGCAGAAGAGAGACCATCACTGAGTCTTGTTTTCAAAGTGTCATCTGAAAGAGTAACCCCTTGAGAATAGGCAGACAAACAGGCGTAAACTCACAGTGAGTGTCTCTGTAGGCAGACAAAAGAAGTAAAGCTCTCTGGAGATGGGTTCAGCATCACTCATGACCAGCAAAGTTGCCCAGTTACCAAGATTGCTGGTGCCAACAGTGCTTTTTGCTCCAAGAGGCTTAAAAATACCCAGCAACAGGAAAAAATATGATACCTTTTATCAGTTATGGTTTACACTGTGTGGCTGAGCAAATCTGAGTTTCCGCTTGTGGTGCACAGGTCTCCTCCTTGCCATGGTCCCTGATATGCTGGGGTGTCTGCCTATCCCCGCCAGGACTCCAGCGTTGCCCACAGTGTCACAGCTGGTAGATCTTGGGTGTGGAAGTGGGGTGGCACTGTCTGTGCTGCCACCAGTTTGCCTGTTCATACAGGAAGAAAAATGCAGCAAGAAAAATGCACCTGTGATGGAGCCAGGAGCAACCAGTGCTTTGGGGCCTGCGGGGTGAAAAAGCAAAGGGGCAGCCTCCAGCACCTGGTGCCAGTCATGAGTTGCTTGTGTCAATGTGCACATTCCTGGAAACTGCCTCTCCATGCACTACAGACCCTCTGCCTGCTCCAGAGGCTGGTGGCTTTGTTTCTGTGCCTCTTTTCTCCTTCAGTCCAGGAAGAGCAGATTAAAAGCATCAGCCATAAAGAAGGAAGGATGTGGTCTCTTAACCACCCTTCCTGGGAGTTACCCTTGCTGCTAACATCTGGAGGCCAAAAGTACAAACTCTGTAGGACCTGTCTACCTTGTAGGACTGGCGTGAAGGCCTAAATTGCTAATACAACCCCACGTGCAGGCAGCAGCGCCCCATCCCAGCCTGGCTGCCGTGACAATCTGCAGATCAGTATGCCAACCAGCGACAGGCACCGCTATTCCTTTGCTCGGGGCACTGTGTCAAAGGGAGAGCTTGGGTCTCTGTACCCAAGAGCAACAGTGACTGTTAAGAAATCATGGGATAATAGCCCTTTTGATGGATGCTCGGCTTGAGCTGTTGGGACGCAGCGGTTGTGGTGGAGCTGGGAAGGGGGAGGGGGCAGAGAGGCATATGACAGTGCTGATAACAAGTGGGCTTTGTATGCTGTGGCCAGGGGCTCCCAGGAGCTGCTCCAGTCCCCACTTTCTCTTGAGGTAGTTTGGGTGGAAGAAGAGGCTACAAAAGCTCAAGCAAATGAGCATGACATAGATAAGATTTTAGTGACTCAGTCCCTGCTTCTCTTTAAAAGACAAAACTGTAGCAGAGCACCTCCTCTTTCCATTCAAGCAAGGT
Organism: Falcunculus frontatus; assembly: GCA_013398115.1. Lineage (NCBI taxonomy): Eukaryota > Metazoa > Chordata > Aves > Passeriformes > Falcunculus > Falcunculus frontatus. Next base: position 1,089,489 of record VZRV01001115.1, on the reverse strand, counting down.
CTCTGGAGGAGAGGCTTCTCTGGGCAGGTGGTCTGTCTGCTGTGGTTCTTCCTGGACAGGGAATGCCCTCAAGTGGGTCCGTCCAGTTTGTTTCCTTTCCCTGTGTAGCTGGTGAATACTTGGAGCCCATGCTGGCCAAGGCCCTCATCTGCTCCTTGCCATCACTTGAAGGGTCTTGGGGATGCTGATGTAGAGTCTGGTGGTAACTTGGAGCACCCCCTTGGGAAAGGGCAGGGCAGGTCATTGCCTCCAAATTAGCCTGTCCCAGTGACCGATGCAAGAAGAGGAACAAACCTGGAGGTGGGCACCATAGCAGAGGGTGGACCACGGGAGCACACAGTGTCTGACTGACATTAACTCTGTACCCCTGGTTTTACATCACCTGTCATCACTTGATGACAGTGTCTTTTTTCTTGTGATGCATATTCTCTATGGAGTGGGAGATGGTGATTATGGCAGTTGGCTACAGATTACCAAGGCAAAACAACTCCCCCCCCAGAAAAAAAAACCAAACAGAAAAACCCCACTCCTCAACTACACACACTTTGTTACAGTAATCCCTGTCCCAACAGGAGACAAGAACAAACTCCCAGCCAGCGTGCGTGGTTGCTCTTAGTAAGCTTTAGACAACTGGGGGATTTGGGGACGGGATTAGCTAATACAATTCAGGCTCAATTAGCAAAGGAAACATGGAGATTCCAGCTCCCATTGGGACAGATCTGGGCAGGATCCCTCCAGAGGGTTAATCACAGAGCAACTCGTGTCTCATTCACAAATAACCAAGCTGCCTGTGTGTGCTATCCCACCTACAGCTGGGCTGCCATTGGAGTGGGAATGCTTGCCATTGCCAAATACTCCCTTACCCCTTGGACCCGGCTAAAACCCGCTTTCCTCCCCATGGGCTGGGAGAGGGAAGGACTAACCGCAGTGGGGAGGGAGAGCAGGCATGCACGCAGGTGCAGAGAGCTGGCAGCCAAACAAAGGGAGATCGCAGGAGCAGATACGGGCGCTTGCAGGATACAGTCAAGGCTTTCTATGAGCAAGACCAAAGGCAAGGGGAGGGGGGCAAAGGAGACGGTTCTCATTGATGAGAAGATGCCAAGATGCACCAGCAATCGGATACCAGTGCTATGTTTAAAACTGGGTCCCCTGGGCAGGGCTTTTGTTGTCCTAAATGCTCTTTACTTGGCCAGCTGGAAAAAGCAGCAGGCTCATCAGGCTGCTGGGGCATTTATCAGGACAGATTTCCAAGCACCCCCAAGCACCTTGGGATGAAGCAGGGCCCGCATCTCTAAACACCTTAGTGAGCACCAGCTTCCAAACTTCCCCTGGCATGAGTCTCCTTGAAAAGCTGAACCAAATCCTCATAGATGCCTGCTGAGCATCTCCAGCCTCAGCTGGTTCCTCATTTCCAAAAGCTGCCCTCATATCTCTCGTCTCTCGGGGTGTTTTGAAGACACATGGCTCCTCAAGAGCTGAGACACAGACTCCCTCACCAGGCAGGCCTCTGCTTGCAGAGCTGGTGAACCGGTTCCCAGGGTGCGAGTTGCATGGGCACGCTCTCCCACGCATGGATGGGTTTTGCACAGCCCTGTTGGAGACTGGCTGCTGAACACTGGCAGTCTGTGGAAAGCCCATGGACTTGAAGGGATGGGGGGAGGCCCCAAAGCACTTAGTGCTCTAGAAAAGGTTTCTCCTGAAGACTGGGCTGATGAGCGGCAAAAGGCAAGATGTTAATTGATTTTTCAGATCAGTTTTCAGTCAATTCCTGACTCTGAAGACAGGAGTCAGGAATCAGATGAAAGAAGGGTGGTGAGGGACAGGGCTCGAGCCAGGCAAAGCAACTGACCTGGGAGATGGAGTGAACCACACTTGCTTTCCCAACCTTCCTTGGATAGAGTAGCAAAAGTCTTGCAGAGCAAGATAATGGTCTTTGGCCAGTGCCAGGCAAACACAAAAAAATGTCAGGCTGCTCCCCAGGTGTCAGCCTGGGAAACAAACCCACCAGGCTCTTCCTGGTTCAGAAGCTGGGACTCTCACAGAAGAAGCAGCAGCCTCCGGCACCGTGGAGCAGCTTTGTGGGGGACAGCAAACACCACCCGTCCTCATGTCAGAACACTCCAGGGTCTGACACTCCCATCACAACCAGAAAACATAGCTAGGCCTGGAAAAGCCATTGGCATGGAAGGAGCAGACACACAGGCACGAGGCACTGTGGGAGTGCGCACCGCTGATTTCTGCCTCTCTCCAATAGACTGCCTTTTTTCCTTGCTCCTCAGCAGCGTTTCGTGTTTACAGGCACTGGGAAACATTTGCTCCTTGCACTCCATCCAATGGAGCGTGGGAAAAGCTCTCACCCGAAGCAAAAAAACATGGGAATTTGCTTTCAAGTCTATTCTTCTCACTCTCTTTCTCTCCAAGTGAAAAGCCCTGAGCTGGCTTTTCTTTCTTTGCAAGGCAAGTTTTCTGGCCAAGGCAAACTAGTGTTTGTCTCTCATGCTGTCAGCAGAGTGACAGGCGTCAGTATGACAAGGGGCAGTGGCAAATCAACCAGGACAGAGGGAGTGGCAGCAGGCTGAACTAGGCCTGTGTGCATCTTCTTCCCCTCGCTGCTTTTAGATAAGGGAGACAGCACATTTCAGCTTCAGTAGAAAGAAATAAGGGCTTATTTTGGGGGGCATTTTACTCCCAGAGGATATATAGAGCCCTTGGTTTGGTGTTTGGCTTACTGAGGCAGGCAAAGAAGAATGGAAAATTAGCATTGAAAAAAATAACAGAGGTTGCCCCCTCTGCTTCCTGGTTCTGGAGTGAATAGGTAATGAGCAGAAATAGAAAAGTATCCTCCCATCAGGAACAGCACCAGGGTTTCTCCCATCCTTGATCCAGCTGCCATATGGTGGATCTGCCCAGTGAAAGCAGACCCTGAGCCAGCACCTGACACACACAGGCATCAGGTGCTGTCAGCTCTGTGTGCTGAAATCTCCAGAGGGCTGGGATGGAAACACACACTAGTCCAGCTGCTCACTCCTTGCCAGCACCTCAGCCTCCAGAGAGCTGGAAGGAGGTGCTTCCCATCCCACCAGCCAGTGTCTGACTCCTCTCCTGGCCTCTCCACCTGCCCAGGAGGCCTGGCTATGCGAGTCTGCAGGAGGGCAAGTGGCTTCGGGCAGCCTATTTGCAACGAGGCTGGGATGGTGCAGGGAGTCAGGGAATTTTCAAACAAGAGGAAGAGGCAAAGACATGCACTTCCTTGCCTTGGGGACTGGAACACTCCTTCTCCAGAAAAAAAGGCTGAAGGACCCAGCAGGCATCTGCAGAACTCATGAGACCATGACGAACCCTAGGAAAATGAAGTCCTGATTGCTCCCCCAGGGCAGGCCATCACTGCAGGAAATGTGCTCCGTGTGCCCAAGGATGCTGCTGGGAGGGGAATAAAGGCACCCTGCCCTCTTGCCTCCCCACACAGCCCTCTCTCCAGTATTACAGGGCAACCTTGGGGAACACCAAAAGGACAGCTGTAATCCCTGATATGACCCAAGAGACCCACTCTATGCCTGTGTAAAAGAGTGAGGAATACCCTTTATATCCTGAGGTTCGAGGCAGATCTCTTACGCTTTCAAACTCCATCCTGAAAGTAACCTGATGCCCCTAGCCATTTTTCTTGCGTGGAACTCCCTCCGCAAGAGGTGCCTTAGGTGAGCAGCTGCAGAGACAGCCAGATCCCAGAGGAGGTGTTTGCTTTCTCCATCTTCCACACTCACACACCCTCTTTTTAATTGTTTGCACATCAAGAAACGACTTGCCGTATTGCAGCCTCCCAAAGGGAGGCAGGCATTGAACTCGTAACCTGAAACTGCCTCTCAGGGAGACAGCCAGCACCCACCTCCCTCTGTTCCCACGTCCTCTCCCCTGCTCATCCCCGCCTGAGCAGCAGCCATGTCCTCCCCTCTCTCTGTTCAGCTCTTCAGCAGCTACACCCTTCACTGATAATGAGCACAGAGAAAGAAAGCACAGAGCTGCCATTCAGGGCCTTTCTCAGACACCAAAACATCTCTGTGCATTAATAATCTCTTTCAAAAGCCCCTTCCCTGCACACATCCCACCCTCCCCCTCTAGCCCCCGATGCTTTTCAGGAGTGACTGTGATTCATCTGAGGTGCGAAACAGCACGGTAAAATTTTAATACAGCCTGATCGTGATGTGAGAGCGCTCAAGTGCCTTTTAAGCAGCCTGCCTGTTTTCAGCAACTGCTTTGAAGGCAAGATCGCTTCAGTGCTGTGTGAAGAGCTTCAAAGAGAATATTTGGGACTGATTTTGACATGACTCAGAGAAGGCAGGAAGCCTCCTAACACAGTTCCCTCAAAGGATGAGCACCAGCAGAAGAACTTGCAGGCTCTCACCATCCCTCCCTGCTGGGGGTTGGCCCAGCTGGACCATGTGGGAAGGCCTGGGAGGACCAGAGCTGTGTGTACCTATAGGATACCCATCGAGTGCTGTGACCATGTCCCCATCTTCAGAGACTGCTGTGGGAGAAATTTCCCTGACCATTGGTTATACAGCATGCTAATAGCCCTGGGACCAAGGGTCTGCCCCCAGCTGTGACTCCAAGGACTGGAAAGCAGGGGAGATTTCTCCATGCCCCTGGGTACATGTGATGATAGGAAAAGTATGGAAATAAGGCAAAACACTTGTAATTAGTCCAAACAGAAAGAGATGCCAATAATACCCAAGGACTTCTCTACAGCCAGTAAAAAAAAGGGAAACAAAACCAGTGTGCCAGAAAGTGGGGATAGGAGGTGAGTGAATGCAAGGCAACAGCAGAGGCAGAGGAGGGTAATTCCCAGGAGAGGCTTTGGAAACTTCCGTGAGCCAGGAAACATCTCTCAGCTTTGCTGCTTTTCAGTGTTCCTTGGGTCCCTGGGCCTCTCCAGACCTGCAAACAGCAAAGTACTGCCCTCCAGCAAGGAATGCTCTGGCCCTGTAGACTGTCATACTCAACCTAGAAACACCAAGGCCAAAGCCAGAGGCTGAGCTCCACATCTCCAGGTGTCCTGACAGAGGGCCGCTGGCAGCTCCTGGTGATTTGGAATTGTGTCTGCCTCCACACCACAAGAAGAACATCAACCAAAACCACCTTGTCCCAAATAGGGGGGATCTGTGTTGGTACTGAAGAGCTCTCACAGCTCCTTCCCAGACCATCCATTCCCATTTACCTGACAAACTAGCCCCAGTAGTACATATCACCCAGGGCTGCTGGAAGGACACTGGTGAAGTGCAGGCTGCAACCTTGCACATCCTGTGCCATCAGGAAAGGGGGGGTGAAGCCAGGGAGAAGAGGGTAGAGTGGTTTGAGTTGGTAAAACCCCTGGGGGTACTACATTGTTTGGCTTTTCTCTGCAAGTACGTGAAGCACCAAAGTAATTTGCCTCCTGGGCCACTGTAAAGAAAGGCAGGAATGTCTTTCTTGAAAAATTAAGAGCAAATCACAGTAACAGTCCCTCTCCTTAGCATGGATATAGTCACCATGGGCAGCGTCAGCACGAAGGGCTGGCAGGGAGCAAGGCCCAAGACCTGGCCTCCAAAACAGAGTGGCCTGACTCAGGTGAGGAAAGAAAAAGGAGGAGAGCCAAACCCAAGGTCTGGGGAGCACTGCTGTAGGCACACATGCTGACATGAGCGGGAAAGTGCATGGGCAGGAATGCTATGGAGGAACAGGGACAGCAGCCCTCATGACTTGAAAGAAAGAAATCTTTCAACATTGGTGTAATGGCTACAAGGGGGATGTCTGGGGCATGTGATCTCTACAGTCCTGCAGAGATAAGCCTGAGAGGTGCCACAGACCTGCACAGGGTTGAAAGGAACATAACCACCTCAGGCCCAGTTTTAGATGAAGGTGGTGCAATTTTTGAAGGTCATTTGGAGTCTGGAGCTACCGATGGAGAGGGATCAACCTGGCATCAACCTCAGAATCGCTTCTCCCTCCAAAAAAGACTGTTCCGCTTCTTAGGGGTATATTCAGAATCAGGTTTCCATGCAGAAACATCTTCACTTAGCAGAGCTAGCATCTGTGCTGACAAATCCTGAGTGTTTGTGGTTACTGAGAGAAGAGCAGCTGGAACACTTGTCAGGGAGCACATGCAGAGAACATCGCACCCTAGGCTGTACCTAGCCTGGGAAATCCTGAAAGGGGGCTTTTTTAGAGGAAAATCAGTGGATTTCAGAGCTAAACTCTATTTGCCAGAGATTTGTCAGCCATGCTTCCCAACAGATTTTCAAAATGAGATCTCTCCAAGTCAACTGGGAAGTGACTAAGGCATGTGTATCAACCTTTGACCAGAGTTTGCTCTGAGTGCAAACCATCTCACCTGCAGCAGGTGAGATTAATGCAGTCATCAACCACTTAGCCTTCAGCAGGACTGGGCCAGCCCTAGAAACACATCAGCAAAGTGCCTGGGCTGAGGATGAATCTTCTTGTGCCCTGTTTGTGCTCTCACAGCTGCAGGAAGATGCAAGACAGAGAGCTATCTGCTTTCTGGAAGTCTGCTGCTCCTAAAAGGTTGCAGTCAGTAGTTCCTCACAGGAGAACAGAGACAATGGAATGCAAACTGTCCTCAGTGCAATTTAAGAAAACAGCGAAACTCAATTAGCTCAATTAGCTAATGGACACCCTGACTGTCGGCTGACACACCCATGAGCATGGGCACAGCTGTGAGGAAACGTCAGAGCTTCTGTGTGCTCAAAGCCACTGTCTGAACTAGGAGCAACAGGGGGAGAGAAAGTAGTCAGCAGTCCTGTGAAGGAGTGGCATATGGGGTGGCTGAGCAAAGGGTGGTGTGACAGGAGGGAATCACAAAATCACCCATCAAGCTTAAGCAAGGAACTGTGGCACCACTGCGGAGAAATCCCGAAAAGCCTCTCCAGGAACTCTCTAACAAGTCTGTACACCGATGGATGCAGTATAGGGAATCAGAGATCTGTGTGCAGCTGCAGGGCTGCAGTCTTGTGGTAGGACAAATCCCATGACTAGAGTGTGGCAACAGAGGGATACAGGCTTTTAGGAAGGACAGAATGGGCAGATGAGGACAGGGAGTTGCTCTTAATGTGCGTGAGCAGCTGGAATGCATGGAGCTCTGCCTGGGAATGGATGAGGAGCCAGCCAAAAGCTTATGGACCAGGACTACAGGAAGAACAGGCAAAGATTATGTTATCACAGTGGGTGTCTGCTAGGGGCCACCTGACCAGGAGGAACAACTGGATGAGGCCCTCTACAGAATTGGCAGTGTCATGTTCACAGGTTCTGGTGTCTTTATGGGGGATTTCAACCACCCTGATATATGCTGGAGGAACAACACAGCAGAACATGAGCAATCCAGGAGGTTCCCAAAGTGCACCTATCATAAATTCCTCTTCCAAGTGACAAAGGAGCCAACAAGGAGAGTTGCAGTACTGAACTTCATACTCATCAACAAGGACGGGTTCAGAAGTGAAGCTCAAAAGCAACCTTCGCTTCAGTGACCGTGAGACGGTGGAGTTGAAGATCCCAAGGGGAGGGAGGAGGGTGAGAAACAAGCTTCAGGAGAGCAGACTTTGGCCTCTTCCAAGATCTGCTTGCATGAGTCCCATGAGATAAGGCCCTGGATGGAAGAGGTGAGGAGGGAAAGGGAAGGACAGGTGAAAGATCTGGTTAATATTCCAAGTTCATGAGACCTCCATTCCAACAAATGTATAGCCAGGTAAAATTGCCAGGAGGCCTATGTGGATGAATAAGGAGCTCCTGGGCCAAAACCAGATACAGAAAGGGAGCCCACAGAGGGTGGAAACCTGGGGGGAATACAGGAATATTGTCTGAGCATCCCTGTCCAAATTAAATTCCAGTTGGACTTTAGCTTTCCTAACTCCAGAAGGTGAGGTGGATTGAAAACAGGATGAATGGCCTGACCCAGAAGGTGTCAGTTGAGGGTAGGAAGTCTTGTTGGATGCCATTCACTAGTGGTGTACCCCAGCGTCAAGGCTGGGTCCGATCCTGTCCAATATCTTCATCAGTGATGAGGATGATGGCCCACACTGTGTCCTCTGCAAGTTTGCTGATGACACAGGATTGGGAGGAGTGGCTGCTGTTCAGAGGGACAGGCTGGGGAAGAGGGCTGACAGCAAATGAACTTCAATGACTTCATGAAGTTCAACAAAGAGAAGTGGAAAGTAAATGCACCTGGAAGGAAACAATGCCAAGCATCAGTACGCCCTGTGGACCACCCATTTGGAAGGCAGCTTGTCAGAAAAGGACCTCAGGAAGCTGGTGGACACCAAGCAGAACATGAGCCAGCAGTGCACCCTTGCAGAAAAGGCTAACGGTGTCCTGGGCTGCACTGGGAGGAATGCTGCCAGCAGGTGGAGGGAGGTAATCCTTCCCTCTGCTCAGCACTGGTGAGGCCACTCTGGGTGTACTGTGTCTGCTCTGGGCTCTGCAGTACAAGAGAGACCTGGGCATGAAGATGATGAAGGGACTGGAACATCTTCCCTTTGAGGAAAGACTGTGAGAGATGGGGTTGTTCAGACTGGAGAAGGGAAGACTCAGAAGGGATCTTATTCATGTAAATACATATCCGAAAGGAGAGGGCAAAGAAGGTGAAGCCAGGCTCCTATCAGTGGTGCCCAGTGACAGGGCTGGAGGCAATGAGCACAGACTGAGGAGGTTCTGTCTGAACATCAGGAAATACTTTTTTAATGTGAGAATGACTGATCACCAGCACAGACAGCCCAGAGAAGTTGCACGCTCTCCATCTAAAGTCTCATACCTGATGGAGGCTGACCATCTGGATGGCAGCTTTGTTATAAGGTGACTGAGCACTGAAACAATTGTCCAGAGAGGCTGTGGAATATCCATCCTTGAAGATATTCCAGAGCTGACTGGACATTGTCCTGGACAGCCTACTCTAGGTGGCTGTGCTTGACAAAGGCACTTGGACTAGATGACCTCCAGAGGTCCCTTCCAACCCCAGCCATTCCATGAGGGAGTGAAGCAATGACCCCTCACAGGAGGACACACTTATGCCACAGGACTGTGCTGAGCCAGTTGATGCTGCTGGACACCACAAAGGGGAGGGACAGTACCCCACGTGAGGTGACAGAGTGAACTGGTTGAATGCTATAGTTCACCTACAAAAAAGCCACTTGAGACCTGAAGTCTCTAACACCTTAGAGGCTTTCTGGCACAGAGGGTGTGATGGCTAAGGATACAGTCCAGGGGAACATAGAAGTACAAGAAGATACTGCAACACTGAACAGATCTTCCCCTTGAAATCCACACAGGATTCTTAAATGTTTATGCCACAAACCCAAGATGATGAAATCTTCCTATTTCTTGGAACAGGACCATTTGATAATACTGTTGTGCCTCATCCAGGGCCCACAATAACATTCTTACCTAAGAACACCCAAGGTGCACAAAGGCCATAGAATCATAGAATTGTTTTGGTTGAAAAAGACCTTTAAGATCATCAAGTCCCAGGGGCTGTTTTCACTAAGATAAAATCTGACTTCTCAAGAGTAGCATCAGACAAACCCAGCCCCCTGTGGTATTTTATCACCGGACAATGATTTATGGAGCAGTCTAGGAGCCAATCCAGTCAAGGTAGAAAAAAAAGCAGGATCAGAACTAGATCCTGTTTGGCTTTGCAGCTGTAGCTGACATCAAGTTGAACATCTCTCTGAAAGGTCAGCCCTGCTAAGACAAGCCTGCTGGCACATTATTGGGCTAGAGGCACCAGCCACCAAGTGGTGTTCTCTGTCTGGTGTTACAGCAGAAAAACTCAGAACCAAAGGGAACCTCTACCACTGAAAAAAAAAAGAATTTCTAAAAACAAGCATCAGGGATGGGTACCAGTCTCTTCCTGAGTAGAAGGGAAATCCTTGGTCCCTCCGTGAGGTTTGCAGCTGCTGGCCTTGTCTTCTAGCTATGTGGGCCTGCGTCCCTCACTGAGATGGCAAAAATGTGACCGGGAGTGGCTGCGTATGTTGTGGGTAAAAAATTTTCAGAGCAGCTGAGAGTTGGAATTTGTGCTATGAGTAAGACGAGCTCCTACAGAATGAGTTAGCGGATGTTTTAGGTGATTCATTGTCTTCTGATAACTGCCCAGCTCCTGAGGCATTGCTGGTATGTGAAAACAAGGTAGGTCTGGGTGAATCAGAGGGCCCAGGGAAGAGTACTGGTGGTAGTTAGCAAAAACATGCACAAGCTTATTCAGGGACCAAGCTGTAAACTGCCATATTTTCCAAGGTCTGCAGAGAACTTCCTGGAAAAAAATGGGTCTTCTTTGCTGCCAGATTTGGGGTGTGCCTTGGGAGCAAGCCCATTACTCCATCCTCCAAAGGCAGGCACTGGTGCGAAAGACTAGAAGAGCCAAGCTGAGCCATCTTTGTATGATACCTTCTGCCCACCCTCCAAAAACATGTCCAGTGAGTCCTCTGTGCCAGGTATCACTGGTGCTGTGTGGATGATCCTGGGTGTCTCCAAGAGATGGGAGCACCTTTTCTTTCATCTCCTGCTGACCTCCAGGACACATCTCCAGATTTTTTGGCCATGATTTCTCCCCCAAGCACCTAAACTACAATAATTTTTTTGCATTTACAGTTGCCATGTTTGACATCTCAGGTACCTGCAGGTTACTTTGGAGAGGACAGATGAAGGGTCTGTAGGATGAAGAAGGGAGCATGGAACTTAGTGCCAGCTCATACCTACATCACCGCTAGCTTCCCACTTTAAACCAAAGGGTCTGCTTTTGTCACAGAACCAAAAGGAGCAGAAAACACAGAGGACTTTGCAATGCAGCTCAGTGGCCTTGCATATGTCCCAGAGCGAACTTTGTAATTATACCTTATCCTAATTACTGCTGCAGTAGCAAAGTCAGTAAAACAATGGAACAGGCACCAGCTCCCAGGGCATCCAGGCAGTCCAGGCCATGGGAAAAGATGGAAGCATTCCCAGCCCTACTATTAAATCCCAAATTCTGGTGCTCAGGAAGCTCAGCAACAGGCTTGCAAGTTCAAACATTTCAGTAAGGCTATTCCAAATGCAGTGACAGGACTGAGGGAACAATGCAAGGTCAGCTCTCCGTGCACTGCATTGCCGTTGTACCTACGAGTAACATGGGGCCACCTTGCAGAAAGAGAGGGCTGCTGTGTCCAAGTGCAGTGCAGATGTGCTCCTGATGTGGTAGAATAACCTGGCTTTGGTATGTACTGAATACTTTCTTTTGCAGACCCATGGCAGCATTGTCTGGAAGAGCCTCTGCAATCTCTAGTCCAATGCTCCACTTGCAGCAAGACTGTTGCCAATGCTGGTGCAAGCCAGGTGGTTTTGTCTAACCAACACTACCCAACCCCCAAGGGTGACAAGCCCTGCTCTGCTCTGAGGAGCTGTCCCAGGGCTGCCTCTCCTCTTAGGGGAGATTTTTTTTCCTAAAATCCCCATGCTGCAGTAGTAATTCCTTGCAACCAGCTTTTTATCAAAGGGAGGGAGAGGGGAAAATCAGAGCAGAGCAAAGATCTGAGAATTAGCAAAGCTCAAACATTTGCAGGTGGCCTTAGACTGAACCAGTTAGCTCTGTACCCAGTGTTTGCCTTGCCAGTGATGGCTTCCAGTGAGGAGACAGTTTATGTCCTGGAAAGATAGTGATGGACATGAGAAGCAACATTGGGAGAGTGAAGAGGAAGGACCAAGAGGTGGGTAAGAACATCATTCTTATTCATTTCAGAAAAGCACATGGAAGAAACTGACGGCTCTGCTGCCTTCTGTGCATTTAGTTTTCACATAAAAGTTGAATCTAGAGGTGAATATCTCACTGAAGAGATCCATTACCCTCCATAAGCCACCAAGATGAAAACATAACTAGCTGAGACTGCAGTCTTTCTCTTAGGCACCTACAACCAAACTCTTGCCCAGGCATTCAGCCTTAACGATGAACAGAAAGGGGTCAGGAAATGAGCCAGGATTGTGAAAGAAGAGGTTCACGAACTTTCAGCCAGGTGAAATGTCTATGAGCTACAGCAACACTCATTATCAGAGGAGGAGCTGTCTCCAGTTCCCAAGCCACACTCTCCAAGAACTGCTGAAGTGGAGCCAAGGAAATGGCACAGAAAGAGCACAGCATCCTGTTTAAAAGGCTTGAAGTCAAGATCCGTAATTCAGTGTCTAGAAAATCGACCTGTGCATTAATTCAGAGGCACCAAGGGGCTAATATGGGGACTGAGAAGCAAATGACTGCGATTTCTTAAGAACTATTTTATACCAAATCATTTAAATTTTCTCTCTCAAAAATCAGGCAGATAAAGGGTAAGCAACAGATGTGAAAGTTTTGACCTCCATAATGGACTTTTTGTTATCCCATTCAGACTTCTTGTCAAAAAGGGAAATACCATCTAGATGAAAGATGGATGTAAAATTAGAGCAAATAAAGCACCTTGATCTGGTGACAAGAGCTATTCATGGCTTACAGTCAGACTAGAAAGACATATACAGAAAGGAACAGCAGGAAAATGGTCCTGGCTTTCATATTATTCACTGCTTCCACACTGTGGGTCAGAAGTCATGGTACACTGTCTTAGAAATATTGTGGATAATGTTAAAGAAAACAAGACCAGAGGAATGCCGGAAGTAGATCCATCAGATGACCTTAAAGACCTGGCAAAGACAGGATTTGACGTCATCCAGATGAAATTCAATTCAAGTCAGGTATAAAACACTTTGAAATTGTATCAATCCACCCCAAGGAGAGACTGGGACGTGGGATCTGCTGGTAGGAAGATTCTGGATTGAGGGGCCAAGGTATGCCAAGGCCAAATACTGGGTCCTACACGTCAGCCACAACAGACTTTGGCCTCTTCAAGAATCTGCTTTGTAGAGGCCTGGAGGGAAGAGGGGCAGAAAGCTGGCTAGTATTCAAGGATCACCTCCTACAAGCTCCAGAGCAATGCATCCCAATGAAGAGGAAGACTGGCAAAAATGCCAGGAAGCCCACGTGAATGAACAAGGATCTCCTGAACAAACTCAAACCCTCCTGCAGGGAGGCTACAGAGGGTGGCAGCAAGGCCAGGTAGCCTGGGAGGAATACTAATAAATTGCAGCCAGGGATCAGGTTAGGAATTGCCCACCCTGACAGAATTAAACCTGACCAGGGCGTCAAGGGCAGTAAGAAGAGCTTGTATAGGTACATCAGTAATAAAAGGGAGAATGGGAGACTTGATTACCCAGGGCATAAAGAATGTTGAGGTACTCAATGACTTTTTTGCCTGAGTCTTCACTGCCAAATGCTCCAGCCACACCAACCAACTTGCAAAAGGCAAAGGCAGGGACTGGGAGAATGAGGAACTATATGCTGTAGGAGAAACTGTTTGAGATCATCTCAGAAACCTGAAGTTGCACAAGTCTACAGGACCTGATGAGATACATCTGTAGGTCCAGAGGGAACTGATAGAAGAACTGGCTAAGCCTCTATCCATCATATTTGAGAAGTCATGGCAGTCTGGTGAAGCACCCAGTGACTGGGAATGGGGAAGCGTCTCTTGAAAAGGGAAATAAGAAAGGAGCAGGTAACTACAAGCCTCTCAGTGTCACCTTGGTGCCTGGCAAGCTCATGAAGCGGATCCTCCTGGAAACTATGCTAAGGCACATGGAAAATAATTAGGTGATTGGTGACAGTCAACATGGCTTCAGTAAGGGCAAATTGTGCCTGACAAATTTGGTGGCCTTCTATGAGAGAGTTACAGTGCTGGTGACTAAGGGAAGAGGAACTGACATCGTCTACTCAGACTTGTGCAAAGCATTTGACACTGTCCCACAAGACATCATTGTCTCTAAACTGGAGAGATGTGGATTTGGCAGATGGACAACTCAGCGGACAAGGAATNAGATGGACAACTCAGTGGACAAGGAATTGGCTGGAGGGTGGCACTAAAAGATCTGCAGTCAATAGTTTTATGTCCAGGTGGAGACCAGTGACGAGTGGTGTTCAGGGGTCACTGCTGGGACTGGAGCTGTTTAATCTCTTTGTCAGTGACAGGGACAGTGGGATCAGGTGCATTCTCAGCAAGTTCACTGATGACAACAAGCTGTGTGGTGTGGTCAACATGCTGGAGGGCAGGGATGCCAGACAGAGTGATCTGGACAGGCCTGAGACATTCAACAAGGCTAAATGCAAGATCCTGCAGTTGGGTTGGGGCAATCCCAACCACAAATACAGGCTGGGCAGAGAATGGATTGAGAGCAGCCCTGAGGAGAAAGACTTGGGGGTTTTGGTGGACAAAAAGCTTAACATGACCCATAAATGTGCCCTTGCAGCCCAGAAAGCCAACTTGTCCTGGGCTGCATCCAAAAAAGTGTGGGCAGCAGGGCGAGGAGGGGGATTCTATGCCCCTACTCTGCTTTGGTGAGACCCTACCTGGAGTGCTGCATCCAGGTCTGGGACCTCCAGCATGAAAGGGACATGGACCTGTTGGAGCGAGTCCAGAGGAGGGTCACAAAGATGATCAGAGGGCTGGAGCATCTCTCTTATGAAGACAGGTTGAGAGAGCTGGGGTTGCTCAGCCTGGAGAAGAGAAGACTCTGGGGAGACCTTAGAGCAGCTTCCAGTATCTAAAGGGGCCTACAGGAGAGCTGGAGAGGAACATTTTACAAGAGAATATAGTGGTAGAAAAAGGGTTAATGACTTTACACTGAAAGAGTGTAGGTTTAGATTAGATATTAGGAAAAAACTCTTTACAGGGAAGGGGTCACAGCACCAAGCCTGCCAGAGTTCAAGAAGTGTTTGGACAATGCTGTCAGGCACATGGTGGGATTCTTGGGGTTGTCCTGTGCAGGGGCAGTAGCTGCACTGGATAATCCTTGTGGTTGCCTTTCAGCTCAGGGTATTCTGTGACTCTATACTGTGAGGGCAGTGAGTCACTGGAGCAGTTTGCCCAGAGAATTTGTGAATGCCTCATCCCTGAAAATATTGAAGGCTAGATTGGATGGGGTTTTGGGCAACCAAGTCTAGTGTAAAAGGTCCCTGCCCACGGTGGGGGAGATTGAAAGTAGATGATCTTAAAGGTTTCTTCCAATTGAAAACATTCTGTAACTCAATGAAACAACATGGGAGCAAGATGCAGCTGTCTTTCCATCCACAACTATTAGAATAAATTCCCACAGACTAGAAGTTTCACAATTTCTCAGCCCCCAGAACAGACACAGGGCACAGCTGTCTCCCACCCAGGGCTTTCTCAATGGGAAAGGTTTAAGCAGATCTTTTCTACTGTGGCCTAGGCCATATGTCCAGTGGTTTGGCCCGCAAAGCTGACCAAACTCCCAGTAAATAAGTAAAGGCACATTCATAAGCCATCTCTGCTTTGGTTTTGGGCATTTCAACCCAATGGGAGATCAAAGTCCATGCAGATGAGTCACAATTACAGTATAACAAGATGAACCTCCATCATGGAGCACTGCTTTTGCCTTGCCAGTTGCAACATGCTGTGCACCCACAAGTATTAGCTTTGCCCTTTAGCTTGCAAGATCTGTGGCCCAGGAACTGGACAGACATGCAGTTTCCACAGCCAGACACAGCTTTAACTGCTCTCTTATTCCTGTCTGAAAAGGGCTGCACCTCCAAAACCCAGCACAAGAGCTTCATGTCCAAACTACTCTCAACCATTTCAGGACTGAGCCAGACAAAAATAGATATAGCTGCAAAAATGCTTTTTGTATAATTCTCTAAACTGAAAGCAGCACTGGGCAATCTGGCAAGTCCAAGTGCAGCAGTTTAGAAAGTGAGGGAGTTTAACGGATGAGTGAATACCTGGGGGGCATCTAATAAGGCTTTCAACAACTCATTCCCAGAATCCAGCCTGAATAGTGTTCAGACTCACAGCTGGGCTGCAGAAAGAGAGCGGGAACAGCCTCAGTGCTCACTGATGGATTTACTGTTCCCTGAAGGCATTACAAGATGCTGACCCCAAATTTCAGCTCACTCACACTGAATTTGGGAGCAGACAAAATTCCAGTGGCCACAGGCCTGGGTATTTTAAGCCACTGCTGGGTCACAGCCCTGGAGTGAGACTGGCCAGGATGGGTGCTTGCAAACCCTTTAATGCCCAGCACATCCCTGGTCTCTGATAACCCCTCCAGAGTGCATCCTCAGGGCTGCTGTTACCACCATGGTCAGCCTGGAGGGAGGACAGGTCAATGGGCAAGTGAAAGGCTAATAAATCTGCTTGTGGAAGTGCCACCACAAAGGCCGGATAGCTGGGAGCTGCCTACTGGGTGCTGACTGCTGCTGTCTGTGCTCTGGGGAGGACACACAGATCCTGCTTCCACATTCAGCCAGCCAGGGGGATCACAGACCCCGTCCTGCCTGGGGCTCATCCTTGGCCTCCTTGCAGGCACAAAGACAGCATTGTGTGTGTCCATGGAGGAAGCTGGGAGCTGGATTGGGAGAAGCCCATTGCAACTGCAGCTGTTTGCACAATGCAGGGAGTGTTCCAGTTGCACTCACATGCTGTGGAGACCACGGCTTGAGAGCAAGGAGAACCCTCAGTTTGCACTCTTAGAAATTGCCCCACATGCGATGCTAGAAGAAAAAGCAGAAAAATGGAATGGCCAGAACAAAATCCTTCAACCTGAACACCTGGCTAAGGAAGTTTTCCTTTGGGATGGAGACTGAGAAGAGGCTTAGACAGCCAGGTCTAATGCTAAAAAGCCTAGCATGGGGTGTTTGAGCCATTGTGCTTTGCTCCCAGCCTGCAGGGATTTAGGGTTTCAGCTGAAAGGCAAACACAGATGGATAGTGGAGCTACATAAGTGTCTAGACCAGAGGAAATCGCAGCCCCCTAAGTGCAGGTTCTGCCTGCACAGTCACTGTTCCCAGCCAGATCCTGTCTCCTACATCAGGCAAGACATAAGGGACTGCCACACTCTGCAAAGCAAATTCTCCTCAGGTGAGAGAGAGGATGAATGATACACAGCCAGGGTCAAGTGTTGTGCCTGCTTGCTACCTGCCAGTCACAGGGCAACCCAAAGTGGCACAGCACATATGCTGCCATTTGCCATGTCCAGAGACCTGGCAGCCTTGTGGCTTGGTGTCCAGCCTGGGCCAAGCCCACTTTGAACCCAAGAGGGGATCAGGTACAGTATAACTTGCAGGACATGCAGGCACTGGGGTGGTATGGGGGGATCTTGCCATATGCGACACAGGCAAAGCCCCAGGGTCAGTGGGATGTAAACAGGAATCACCAGCTGCAGGCTCCTGCTAAACAGCCCTGGCCCCAACTGTTCCCCACACGGCAAACAGGATGCTGAGAGATCCTGCTGCTGCTGAGGATCCTGTTCCTATAGCCATGAAAAGCCTTGAAAAGGATCCCCCTGCCCCCAAGTCTCAGTG
The DNA here is from genome assembly GCA_013398115.1 of Falcunculus frontatus. NCBI lineage: Eukaryota > Metazoa > Chordata > Aves > Passeriformes > Falcunculus > Falcunculus frontatus. Next base: position 1,072,085 of record VZRV01001115.1, on the reverse strand, counting down.
CTGGGATCTCAGCCAACAATGTCGGGGCAGAGCTACATTTGTGCAGGGAAGCTCTTCTTTCCAGAGCCACATTTTGAAAGCTCATCTGAGCCTGGGAGCCTGATCAGACTATGGATCACAGAGGAAGCTGTGGAGATTGTCGTGTGCACGTGTTCTGTGGCCATTGTTGGTATCAGGCAAACTCTGCTCAGCTGGTGTGATAATGGCGTAACCCAAAAGCTACTGGTCTTATCCATACTGACCCCACACTGTCACCTAAGAGACACTAGTACTTGTCCAGTCCAGGGTGTCGTCACACCTGCAGCAGACAGCTAGAGAGGCAGGGAACAGGTTGAACACAGGATTATTGCCACAAAACCATTCCCAGCCTCCAGTGATACAGGGTGTCTGAGGCTGGAAGAAGCAACTCAACACTAAATAGCTCATCGTGGATGGGTTTTTTTTTAAATTTCTTCCTTGGAATCAGTCTCAAGTTCTGACTATCCTGCCCTGGATCTTTTCCAGATCCAATTAGCTCAAGGCCTTCTGCGTCTCCTCCAACTTACAATGGAGTGTTAAAAAATAGTAATAAAATGCAAGCTGACTTGACCAGGCCTGGATAAAGTTTCCTTCACATTCTTAAAGAGATGGCTATGACAATGTAGGAAAAACTAAGTCACAGCCTTGTAGAAGTAGGAAACACCAAGGTGGCTTTTCCCACTCAGTAGCTAGGGCAATGTGGGAAGGAAGGCAGTTTCAACCAGACCATTTTATCTCTGAGGCCAGATGGCTTTAAATGCTTCCCCAGAGCTTGGAAAGGGCCACGCACTGCTTTGAATTGCTTTTCATACCACCTCATTAGAAAGTAAAAGGGAAGAAATGAACAATCTGTAACTTTGTGGCAACGGGAAACAGCTCTGTTAATCCCATTTCCTTCCCCAAGCTTACTCAGGGCAGGTCATCCAGCATCAGGGCCACATCACCTAATCTGCTTATCGTTGTCCCACAGCCAGGAGCCTGGGCACCAGCCCAAAGGGCAGATGCATCCTCCTGGGCATTATTAATAAAGTGGAAAGGCTCAGGTTTTTAAACCTGCCCCGGCGCATAATTGTAACACTCTGGGCACCCAGCTTCTACTGCAGCTGCAAATCCAAGGAGTGGCCATCTCCCCGACCCATGCCTGTGTGAGCAAGGGCAAGAGGGACACAGCACTGCTGGAGGAACAGATGAGAGAAAAAGGAAGGTGCTGCAGAGAGAGGGATCCTGGGGCAGGCACTGCAAAGCCCAGGGTGGGCATCACCCTCTAGGTTTCTTGGCCTTTCTGGGTAAAATGTGGGCAAATCCAACAAAATGCAGAATTTCTGCCTTTCTGTTAGGGTTGGCACATGCCTCATCCACACATCTGGGATGGGGAGAAAAGCCCTGGCCAGCCATGCATGACTCAAGGCTTGCTATCACCTGCTCACAGCTTGGCTTGGCTGGTCTGTGGGCAACCACTGCTATACCTGACAGCATTGCCACCAAGCTGTGATTTGTCACCTTAGTAAAAGCCTCCTGAGCTGGGAGGAGGCAAATGGCACTGATAGGCCCTCATCCATGGCACGGGGCCACCTGCCTTGCTACTAGCCCTTTCCCTCTGCCTCCCTCTCCCCCAGGAGTTCTAAATTCACAGCCAACCTCCACTTGGTGTCCAGATGGAAAGGCGTCCAGATATAGCTTCACAGGAGAGTCGGGACTATAAGGTTTCAGGCTTGCAGCACCTGTTCCTGTGAGGGGATCCCATGGCAGAAGGCAGACTCTGGCAACGCATCAGGTCAGCAGCATTTGGTGTGTTGGTTGGACCCACAGCTCCCATGGCAGTAGTGAGTGTGTTGGCACAGAGTCAGTGGCTGGAGTAGGGTAAAAGTTACAAAAGTTAATTGGACAAGAAAGAAATCCGCAACCCCTAGCTTAGTTTCCCAGATGAGGAGTGCCAAGTTTTAGCAAGCTACTGGCTGCGTACAACAAAGCCAGGTGTTCTTGTTCTGGAGCTAATCTCATCTGGCTGCTCTGCAGACGTGGCTGGGGACATGAGCCTTTGGCTGAGTCCAGCCCACCCCTGCCTTCCAGCTGGACTAATATCCAGTGTTCAACAACTTCACAATCTATCCCCAGAATGATCTGGCACCCACAGAGCTCAAGGGCTTCAGGGCTTCGGGGAATAGCTGCGGGACAGAGGAGTGGGGAAGGGAGCCGGGAGCAGCTGGTCCAGCACAGACCCACCCAGCCCTCCAGACGGCCAAGGTCACGGAACCAGCAGTGCAAAGATGTCGTGGGGCACACAGGCAGCCAGCTTTCCTGCTCAGCTGGCGTTGCTCATTCCAAATTGCTCCACAGAGGATGCTGCCCTCTCCTGGGCTCAGTGTGGCTGGCAGAAATTCAGGGAAATTTGATGAGGCCCAAGACGAGTGCTTTTTGGGGCTCGAAAGCCCAGACTGAGGTTCTCAAATGCGGTGATTTCCATACCTGTCTCAGTGGTAGAGAGCCAGGCTGCTGCGTCTGCGGGTGCCCTCTGAGGGTAGCCTGGGAGGGGAGGAGCAGGGCCAAGCTCAGGAGCCGTCCCTGAAGGACAGGGAGATGGGGAGGTCTCTTGGGCCAGTTACCAACCGTGAGATCTGCTAGCATTTCATCTTAATTATTTTCATTAATTAGTTAATTAATTTGACAGCAAAATAAGCTCGCATGCAGCTAATGAAGGGAGCTGTAGCAGGGTCCTGTACCACCCCAGCAGCCCGGGCACGGCCCCCATCCCTCCACCAGCGAAGAGACAGCGGGGGCCGGAGCTCCGGCGCTTCCGCAGCTTCCAGCGCCCCTGGAAGGCGCTGTCCCCGCGGCAGGTGCCGGCCAGCCGTGCCCGGGCCGGGCTCCGCCTGCCGGCAACGCCTCCTGCCGCACCTCCCTGCGGCCCGGGCAGGGCCGGGCCGGCTCCGCGGGCTGCCCGCCTGAGGGGCTCCGGGACCGCCGTGAGGGCTCCGGGACCGCCGCGGGACGCCCCTGCGTGCACCGGTGCCACAGCTCCTGTCCAGCGAGCCCCAGATCTCCCGCGGACCTCGGGCAAGCGGGAGCCCTCTGGAGCTCGCTTCACTCGCCTCCCCAGCATGCGGACGCCGACGGCGATGATCGTGGGGCTGGTGCTGTGCCCCTGCGGGCTCCTACTGACGCTCACGGGCACACTATCACCCAGGTGGAGGCAGGTGAGCGGCGTACCTGACCAGCCCATGGACGTCGTCTGGGAGCAGGGCATCTGGGACATATGCTGGGAGCGTCAGAGCACCCATGACCGCCTCTGCGGGCAGGAAGACAACCTGGGCTACTTTGACCAGGTGCCCGTGCGGGTGGCCCAAGGGCTGATGCCCTCTTCGCTGGTGCTCACCCTGGTGGGCTTGGTGGTGGCTGCCCTGGGTGTTCGCTGCTGGCAGCCGGAGCCCCGGCACTTGGTGGCCGGCGTGGCAGGGCTGGTGCTGCTCCTCTCTGGGCTGATGAGCCTCGTGCCCAGCTCCTGGTACACCCAGGAGCTGTGGGCACTGCCGGCAATGCCTGGCAGCACTCTGAGTGTAGGCTACAGCTTGGTACTGAGCTACTTGGGAAGCTGTCTGGAGATCTTGGGGGGGCTGGCCCTCACCCTCAGCTTCCACCACTGCTGCAAGGAGTGTGGGGCCCCCAAATTGCCCCCCAGCCCTGTGACAGAGGCTGGGCCGTGCTCCAGTAGAGCTTACAGCAATCCCTGGGACGTGCTGGAGGATGAGCGAGATGGACAGCACTGGAGGAGCAGCCCACCTTGTGACTCTGACTTGTAGCCCCAGCAATGAGACAGCAGTCACCTCCCTGGCATCAAGAGCAGTGCTGGCTCCTGCCTGTACAAGCCATGCCCTTCTCCTGGGGCACCTCTGAGCAGACTGAAAACAAGACCAAGGATCTGATTTGAATATTTGCAACTTCCTCAAAAGCCAGAATCTACAACTGTGCCAAAGCCATGCTGGATTGAGGATGAGAGGTAGCTCCAGTCCCTTCATGCCGCTTTTACCTCATCTTCCTGTACCATGCACAGCAGCTTGGGCAGAGGCAGCTTCGGTGTTCCCATGTAAGCAACATACAGATCAGAAGTGTGTAACCTTCAGAGCTGGCAATAGGGGAGGGGAGTACCTGCCTCATGTCTCTGCTCAGCTCCAGACTGTGCGAACAGCAAAATAAATGCAAAGCAATGGGTTTGTGCTATGGGATGGTTATGGGCTTTCTGCCAGGCAGGTTGGGCTGAGAGCCAGTGGGCATGGCTCACCCAGCTTCCCTGTGCTTTGCCTGAAGCAGGGAGGAACGGTCTGTAAAAGGGCACAGCTAGCTTTTATAGCACTTTCCCAAAGGACTTTTCCCCCCTCGTCAAAATCAGCTCTAGAAAAGATTTCTCCTTCCTTGAGCACAGCCACTTCGGGGGAGGTGGGG
>VZRV01001115.1:982806-1067592 GCA_013398115.1 Falcunculus frontatus | reverse complement strand
GGGGGGGGGTGGGGGAGGAAGATCACAAAAAAAATAGCATATATTTCCCCTTTCAAAATTAGCTTGTTGTGAGGTAGTAAAACTGGTCTCACTGGTTTGTAAGGGACACTCAGGAGGTCAGAACTGCACTATAAAATCCTTAGGCCCCTGCATAACAAGGTAAGAGCCACGCCAGCTTCCTTGCAGTTATTTGGCCAAATTCTTACACCAGGCAAGCCCAAAGCACCCTGGTCAGCAAGGTAAGCCTTGGTGCAGAGCGACAGTAGATCAAGGGACAGTCTCAGAGAATGTGTTGGGATTGGAGACTTCCTGATAAACCTCCCAAACGTTTTTTGTCTGGATTCTTATGTTCCCTAGGTCTTAGACATCTAGAAAGCGCAAACCAACCTCCCCTCCCCAGCCCACACACAAACCACAATGGCACAAGAGATGCTGCACAACGTTCCTTTATGAAAATACGGTGTTGATGTGAGATGGTCCTTTCCTCAGCAGGGCTGGCAGCTCCTGCAGAAATCACAGACAGGTGTATCAGGGGTGAGTCTGACCCAGCCTCTCTAAGCCCACCCCACACCTTAGCACAGGGGCTCCAGCTACAGGCAGAGTGGGACAGCCCTGTCAGACTCTAGGCACCCCAGGTCTTGTCCCTTTCCTTCAGCAGGAGGGCAGAGGTTGCCTCAGGAGTGGGCACCATGCCAGCAGTGGGCCCTGGGGCACTGCAGGGTGGCAGAGGGGTCCCTAGCAGGGCCTGCTCCAGATGCTACTCACCTCTTTCCCTTCATAAGCTTCATTCACGAATGTATCACTCTTGGGAGGAAGCTCTTCCTCCTCCTCCTCATCCTCTTCCTCAGGGTCACTTTCACGGTGGTACAAGGTCAGCACCCGAGTGGAAGCAGTGCTTGAAGTCCTGGAGAGGGAAAAATGTACATCAAGAATGGCATGGCCATCTCCTAGAGATGGGGCAGATTCCAAAGTCCTGCCACAACCCCTGGTAATAGCCTGCTGGGGTGACTGGAGCTTTCCATATAGCCCAAGCGTGCATCAGGACTCCACCCTGTCCCTGGGCAAGGAGACCCTGTTCCTCTCTATTGCCAGTTGTAGCTGGCCCAGCCCAGCCCCAGAGCTCACCTCCTCCGCCTGTCCCGCCTCCGCATGTAGGCCAGGGCTCCCACAGCAGCAGCAGCGAGCAGCAGGAGCACGGCCACCCCCAGGGCAATGGGTCCTGCGAGGGGCTGCACCTCGGCCTCCTCGCAGTAGTCACCACGATAGCCCAGGGCGCAGTGGCACGTCACTCGGCCAGCCTCGATGGCGCAGTCCCCGCGCAGGTTGCATGTCTCGCTGCTGCAGGGCACAGCCCCCAGCACCTCCTCCGTGCTGGGGGGTACCACAAAGGGCTCCCCATGCTCTTGGGGGCCAGGGGCTGCTGACAGGCTGGGGCTGGGCTGCCGAGGCTGGGGTGCAGCTACGGATGAGACTGGTTTCTGTTCTTCTACGTGAGACATTCCTGATGGTGCCACTGCAGGGATCTGCATCCCCACCTTCACTGAGGCGCCTGGAGGGATGGGCATACATCAGCAGTGACTCAGGTAAGACGCCCTTCCCAAACTGGGGGAGACTGGGCAGGCTGCCCTGTGCCCAGGACCCCAGCATGCCCTGACTGTGGGCAGGCACTCACAGTCAGACTCATCGGAGCCGTCGACACAGTCGAGGTGCCCGTCACAGACCTGCTCTCTGGAAATGCAGCTCTGGAGGTCAGGGCAGGCCTGGAGTGGGGCCGGGCAAGGCGGTGCCAGCACACACACTGCCCCATGCACCAGGTGGTATCCAGGAGAGCAGCGGCACTGCCGCCCTGCAGGGTTGGGCAGGCAGAGCTGGGCACAGCCCCCATTGCTCTTTGCACAGCCATTGGTGCCTGCCAAAACAGCACTGGTTAGCATGGCCACCACAAGGCACAACTGAACCCTACAGATGTCCTGGGCTGGGGCAGTCCCAGACCCACCTTCCTGTGAGAACTGGCTGTAAATCCTCATGGCTACCAACTCCTGCTCCATCGGGAACCACCAGTTCTCGGCCTGCTCCAGCCGGCTGTGCCAGATCTTGCTGGAGCCTGAAGACACATGGGGTCAGCACTGCTCCACTTGCTCCCACAAGGGTGCCTGAGATGGGAGGTGGGGGTCCCCTAGATTTCCCTTCACCTCACAGAGGGCCAAGCCTGCACCCCAGAAGGACTGGCAGAACCGCATGTCCTAGTGCAGTAGAAGGAGCTGGACAAAGCACAGTGAACAGACCTACCATTGGTTGAGGTCGTGCTCCAGAGCAGAAAGCCTTCTCCTATGGCAAAGAGTGAGAGGCCATGCAGCCCTTCCCGCACCACCCGGAAGCGGGATCCATCCAGCTCAACACTGTTGATGGTACCCCTCTCTGCAGGGCACAGATGGAGAGGCTTCAGTGTGGAGACAGAGAGGGCTCCAGGCTGCCCCTCAGGGCTGTGCCAGGCTGTGCTTTGCGGACCAAGCGCCTGCACCGCTGCTACCCCCAGAAGTGCCCCGGCTCAGCCCTCACTCACCATGGTCTGCCCAGTACAGCCTGGTGTCAGCACCCCCAAAGGCAAGGCCAGTGGGAGCCCGGGCTCTCCTCCAGACTGCTCTGCGGCCAGTGCCATCCATGGCCGCACACTCCACCACAGCACCATGCCCATGGCTGCCAGCTGCTGTGACAAAGCACATGGTGGAAGCACGAGGGCACAGTGCCAACCAGGCAGCACCCTGCAGCCCCTCACTGAGTAGTGCCAGGGCCCACTGCCCCCTGGAAGCTGCCACATGGATGCTGGGTGGCTGTCCTGCAATCCAGTAAAGGTTCCCACTCAGCCAGTCCAAGGCCAGGGATGTCACCGTGCCCTCCACAGCTACTGCCTTCTTCCAGGACAGCCGTCCCCAGTCCTTCAGGCGCAGCAGTCCGATGGAATTGCCTCCCACCTCTGCAAAGTACAAACTCTTGTCTTTCACTGCATAGTCGACGGCTGTCAGGCGGCTCACCTTGGCCAAGGGCACGGGCCGGTGTGGGGGAAGCCCTTGGGATCCAGCTGTTGCAGGCAGGTCCTTCAGGTAGACCTGGAGGAAGGAGGCAGCACTAAGATGGGGACCCCTCTTCCTTGACAGCAGTGAGAACACCAGCCCACAGGGGTGGCTCCAGAGGACGGTACCTGTGCCACAGCTGCTGGTGACACCAGGAGGGCAAAGGCTGAATCACGGATGGGCAGGCAGGTGGTCTCGTTGGCGGCCAGCATCAGCCTGGCGGGGCAGCGACACTGCCCAGTGTGCCTGGCGCTCAGCAGGCACAGGTGGGAGCAGCCACGCGTCTCACACGGGTTGGGGGCTTTGGGGCGCAGGGCCGGGTGCATCACCTGTGGGACAGCAGGCTTCAGCCTCAGCTCCATCAGCACCCGCCGGCAGAGCTGAGCACCACTGACATCACACCGTGATCCCAAGGCCCACACACAGCCCAACTCGGGGCAGGATGGTGAGGCAGATATGCTCCAAGAGGACCAGAGACGCCTGGCCACAGAGACTGCTGCCCAAGGACCACTGGGATGGTCACTGGGGGTACAGCTCCCAGTGCCTCCGCACTCAGAGGACAACAGGGCTGTGCAGGATGGGAGATCAGCAGAGCTGGCACAGCAGGGTTTGGGGCTCCCCAAGTAGGTACCTGGAGGCCATGGGGCTGCCCTTGCCGTTTGAGCAGCACGGTCCTGTTCTTGCCGCTGGCCTTGTCCACCTGCTGCACAGACCACGTTTTCCTCTCCGACCAGTAGAGCTGCCCCTCGCACACAGCTGCCGCAAAGGGGCTCCGGACCCAGCGCAGCTTCAGGACCTGTCAGAGAGGCCATCAGTGCCCACCCTGGTTCCCATCAGGGCCCCGTCACCAGTGCCCCACCACACCTTCACACTGCTGCCATCCAGATGTGCAGAACCAACACTGCCCAGCTTCTCATCCAGCCAGAAGATCCTCTGAGTGGGGAGGTCGAGGGCCAGTGCTGTGGGCCAGCCCAGTCCCTGGGCCAGCAGCACATGCCGCCGACTCCCATCCATACTGGCCTCCATCAGCCGTGTGTGGCTCCCCACCTCTGACCAGTACATCAGCCTAGTGGGAAGAGAGATGTAGGCTTATGGACACAGCATCATCCCAGCACCAAGGCAGCCCAGAAAAGCAGCCTTGAGCTTCCCATCCCATCACGGATGTATTGAGAGCTCCATGCAGGGCAGCGGCAGGTGTCTGGGCTCTTCTGTCACACAGTCCTGATAGCACCAAGGTGAGGCCACCCCCAGCCTCTCACCTGCCTCCATGGAGGAAAACGGGGCAGGGCAGGGATGGCAAGGAGGTCCCCATGTCCCCTTGTTCCAGACTTACCCTGCCAGAGGCTGGAGCACCAGAGAGTGGGGCTGGTCCAGGTCTCCATCCATCACCACAGTGTACTCTGGTATCCCTTGCCAGGCAGCCCCCAAGCGAGTAGCCAGCACCTGCCCTGCTGCCCCATCTGTCCAGTACAGGTTCCTCCCAAGCCAGTCCACTGCTATACAGTCTGATCTCACACCTGAAATGCATCCAAGAGGCAGCACCTGTGTGGGGTGACAGCTGCATGGCCCTTTGGCACAGCGCTCCCAGCCCAGGTCCCCTCCATCCCAGGAGCTCTGGCTCTTCCCAGCCTTGCTCCCACTAGCACTTCTCCACATAAGGGATCACAGCTTGGAACCCCACAGCAACCCGGAAACTGCACAGGAACAGAGGCCAGCCCTGATAACCCCATGTTGTCACAGCCCACCTTTCACCAGTGTGCCTTTCTTTCCCAAGTTGAGGTCCTGCCAGCGGATGCTCTCTGTGGCCAGGTCCATCCAGAAGACTTTTCTCTCCACCAAGTCATAGTCGAGTGAGAAAACAACGCGATCCTTGTCAGTAGCCAGCACCACCTCCTCATGCCCACTCCGCAGGCCATAGGACAACACCTCAGACTGCACAGCCACCAGCAACTTGGGCTCTGGTCCTGGGACAACACAGAGCCACACAGACCCTGCTCAGCACTAGTGGTCCCATGGTCCCAGCACATGCAGGCAAGGAACACAGCACTCGCAGGCATTGGAGCTGGAACTCAGCCCTACCACACAGGATGTTCTCAGATAGATTTTCTGACCAGCCATGGGCTGGCAAACAGCAGCTCACAGCTGAGTGGGGCCTGGGAAGCAACATGACAGAGGGAACAGGGCCATTCACAGGACTACAGGGTTCCCCACAGGCAGCAGACACAGGGGGACAAGTATCCACCAACCCCTGGTGTACCTTAGAGGGCCCGGGATCCTCAGTGCTGCTTGGCCACTCCAGGACTTACCAGTGAGTTTGCAGACATGGCCATCAGGCTCCAGCAGGTAGCCAGGGAGACAGCCACAGCTGTAGGACCCTGGGGTATTGAGGCATGTCTGGCTGCACACTCCCTTGCCCCACTCCATGCACTCGTCTACGTCCATGCAGGACAGACCATCCTCAGCAAGTCGATAGCCTGGGCCACACCAGCACCGCTGTGGGGAAAGGGACCATCAGCTACCCACCCTGGGGACACGAGGCTCCCTTCTGCAGCTGGACCAGGGTATCATGGCATGGCAAGCCCCTGCCCCAGGGCTGCTGGCACTCACAGGGCCCTGAGGCAAGGGGTAGCAGAGATGAGTGCAGGACTGCTGGCAGGGCACAGAGCAGTTTCCCCCCTCGTCTGAGCCATCCGTGCAGTCCTGCCGGCCGTTGCACACCAGGGATGCATTCAGGCAGGACCCCAGCCCACAGGGGTACTCGTGACTCTGGCAGGGAGCAGGCTGGCCTGCAGGGACAGATGGGGAAGGCTGCCCTGAGCCTCATCCACCAGCTCTGTTTGCTCATCTGGGGCAGATTTAGCTGCTCACAGAGCTCACTGCAGCCACATCCAGAGCTGCGCCAGTAGCCTGGCTTCAGGCTATATTAACCCAAAGGCCACTGGCCCATACAGGGAGAACAGCTACTCAGGACCTGGAGCCACCACAGATGCTGGGAATAGGCAGCCAGCACACAGGGCCCTTCACCTCAGCACAGACACATACCCATCTCCCTCTGTGCTGGGCACCCACCAGCCACCCCTGGGTGAGATAGAGGGGATAAAATCAGGGCGTTGCTCACAGCCAGCCTCGTCACTGCCATCTGTGCAGTCAGTCTCTCCATCACAGCGCCAGACATCAGGGATGCACTCGTGGCCACGGGAGCAGCCCCACTGCCCGTCCCCACACAGCCCTTCCTCCCAAGGACAGCCCTGCAAGGCAGAGGGTGAAAAAGGCTACCAGCCCTCCTGGGCATGAGTGGGGACAAGCTGTGTCCCCACTGCTCCACTCACCTGTTCGTCTGAGCCATCCCTGCAGTCAGCAGCACCATCACAGCGCCAGGCCTCTGGCACGCACTCCCCACTGTGGGAACACATCACCTCACCCTCACGGCAGAGCAGTGGCCGGGGCACGGCGCAGCCCTCCTCATCCGAGCCGTCCCGGCAGTCGTGGTCACCATCACAGTGCAGGGCCAGGGCCACGCACTGCCCACTCCGACAGGCAAACTCAGCTGGACCACACTCCTTCAGCACTGTGGGCAACGGCCAGGGCTGAATGGGGGCACTGCACAGCAGGTTGCCCTGCTGCTGGACCCACAAGAAACCTGGTGCATCCACCTGTGGGGCAGGCAACCCCAGAAGCCCACCCCATCCAGCCCCAGGGTCTCACCACAGCCCTGCTCATCAGTGTGGTCCAGGCAGTCGGCATGGCCATCACACAGCCAGCTCTTGGGGATGCAGCGGGTAGCAGCGTCACAGCGCAGGGCACACTCCTGTGTGGGGGTCCAGCAGCCTGTCTCATCCGAGCCATCGGGGCACTGTGGCACCCCATCGCAGCGCTCTTTCGCCCCGACACACACGGCTCCGCTCGCACAGTGGAAGGCCCCTGGGGAGACAAGGGGCTTTGCACTGCCTGCAGAAGGCAGCTAGGGTGCCCAGACCCTGTGCTAGCCCTCCAGTGACCTAGAAAGGCCCCACAAGTGACAGTGCTTGGTCCCTCCTAGACAGTGCATCTCCAGCAGCCTAGGTCCTGAGCAAGGCAATTGTGGCAGCCTCACCTGAGCCACATCTATGTCATTATGGGCAGTGAGACCAACTCTGTCCTTTTCCAACAGCACCTTGAGCCCAGTGCCAAGCTCAGAAGGAACCAGTATGTCACACCACAAGCCTCAGAGCTCAGGACACAAACTTTACTAGGACCCTGTCCCAAAAACCCCACCAGGAAGCAGCCAGAAGCCCTGGCACAGGGTGACACAGCTATACAGGGGACAGAAGAATGGCTCCTACCTGGGGTGTTGCAGAGCTGGGTGCACCCATCCTCATCAGAGCCATCTGCACAGTCCTTCTCCCCATCACACAGGTACTCCTGGGCCACGCACCCAGTGCCATCACGGCAGAGCACATGCGTGCGAGAACAGGACACATGGAGAACTGGGGTCAGGGGGTGTGCCGAGCTGGACTGGAGGGGTGGGGTAGGTGCCACTACCCGTGTAGAACTGCTTGGGCGTGGGGTGGTAGTGGTTGGCCGTGGGGCAGTGATCTTAGTTGTAAGAGACCGAGTTGTGGTGGTGCTGGTGATGGTGCTGGTGGTGCTGCTGGTGGTGGTTGGCTGCACAGTGGTAGGCTTAGTCAGCGTGGTCCGAGCAGTAGTTGGTGCAGGGGTGGTCTTCTTTGATGTGGACTGTCTGGTGGTGGTTTGTGATGTGGTAGCCTTGCTGGTTGGTGCAGGAGTAGTGGTGAGTGCAGTGGTGGTCTGGCTTGGCAGTGGTGTTCTGGTGGAGGTGGTAGGCTGAGCAGCAGTGGTACTTGTGGTTGTCCTCATAGTGGTGGTCATAGGTGGAGGGAGTGGCACGGCAGATCCTTTGCTTGGTGGCACTGGCAGATGATTTGGGATTTGTTGGGGCTGTGCCCTCCCCACACTCCAGGCACCTCCCAGAGCACCCCACATGGCCACCAGTATCCAGGCACCCTGCCCCAGCTCAGACCAGCACAGGCCACCCAGCCCCACCAGGTACAGCAGCAGTGCCAGGCACAAAGCCACGGTCACTCTTACCAGCCTGCAGCTCTGAGCCCACGAAGGCCACCACTCCCTGCACGCCTGCTGCCGGGATGGACAGCACGAGGGCCAGTGTCCTCCGGTCCCACAGCAGCAGAGCTGTCCCATTTGCTGACAACAGGTATGGCTCAAAGGCGGCCACGAGGCCATGGGGCCAGCTGGGTGCCAGGGTGACTGCTTGCCGCTTGGTCAGACTCAGCGCCCGCAGGCCTGTGAGACAGAGGCATGGTAGGACCTGGAGCCTGCCCGCACCCCTCATGGCCCATCCTGCACCCCCCACAACCCACAGCTATGGCAGGGACCTCATGGCTGAGGCCAGGGACTCAGCCACAGGACAGAGTCTGTCCCATGAGCATCCCACTGCCTAGGCAGGGACCTGCTGCATGTAGGGCATGGCTGATCACTCCTGCCTACATCCACCACCTCCACTCCCTGCTCCAGACACCACCAGGGCTCACCCAGGGCTGAGCTCCAGAGCACGCTGAAGGCTCTGCTGTCCATGGCTGCAGGCAGGTCTCCAGGCCACGTCTCATTCCAAGCATCCCACGGAGCACCCCCCGCCAGACTCAGCTGCTGCAGGGGCTGCCCACGGGCCAGCCAGTACAGAGCACCACGCTGCCAGTCCAAGAAGAGGTGCTGGATGCTGCTGCGAGCACGGTGCAGGATGCGCGGGGACATGTCAGATGTCTGGATCACCCCGATGTCCCTCCGGTTACATGCGAGCCAGTACAGGTCCCCTGAGCCGATGTCCACACGAGCAGAGCACACTTGGCAAGAGCAGGCAGGCAAGCAGTTACAAGGCTGTCCCGTGACCCTGTGCCTCCGCCTGGGTGCCTCTAGACCCTAAACCCAGGGCGCAGCTGCCCAGTGCCTCAACATGGCCTCACTGTGGGCACCACCAGACCACTGTGCTCCGCACCCAGGAGATCCTCAGGCCTCAGGGAGCATCAGGAAGGGGAGTGTGCCCTCTATCACCCCATAGGGTCTCACCTGGCAGCCCAGTCACGATAGCCTCTCTCCTGCCAGGGTGGCCCACGACACGCAGCAGAGTCCCATGGTCATCTGTCCCATAGAGTACTGACCTCTGCCAGTCCACATCTTGCAGATGGAAGGCCTCCTGCCACTCCTGCACCTGTTTGGTGTGTGTTCGAGGGCCCACATGCACCAGAGAGATGGCCTTTCCTGATGCATACACAATGGACAGCTCTGCAGGGCATAAGGGCAGTGTGTGAGCACAGCCTCAGGGACACTGGGGTCACTGGCATGAACCAAGACAGAAACGTCACAGCTCTGGTGTGTGCTGGGAACCTCATCGCACCAAAGTCACAGTCCCTCATGGCCCTCCTCCAGCTCCCACGTGGATGTATACCACCCCAGAGAGCCAGACCCTGCTCACCTGCACACTTCCCCGAGGGAAGGAGGAAGAGGCCCTCTGGACATGCACACTTGTAGCCCCGAGGGTGCACAGGGGACAGAAGACAAAGGTGACTGCACAGGCCTGGAGCACATGCAGCAGTGTCCCCTGGGAGCAAGAGGATGTTAAAAGCTCAGGCAGTCACGATCCCAAATATCTCTCCTTATCCCCAAAAACCACAGACTGTCCTGGGTCTGGATAAGGGCTGGAAGCAGGGTAACGATGTCTCATGAGTTATGAGGGCTCAGGTCTACCCAAAGCCATGGGCCTTGGCAGCTTTCCTACAGTTTTATAGGTCCCCTCTGTCCCAACCTCACAACCCCTCATCACAGGACCAGGCAAACCATTGGCCAGGACCTGGTGAGCTCCAGGACCCAGTGAGCCTTCCCTAGCGCCCAGGGATGTAGTGGTGCAGCCCTGCAGCCCTGCAGCAGTGCAGCACCTGCAGGGTACTCACGGGGAGGCTGCTGCAGAGCGTGCAGCACAGTGAAAGCTGAAATAGAGGCACGGAGCAGCACTGCGTGCTCCTGGGGAGAGGCCCAGGTGGCTGACACCAGCTCTGTGCCATCGGTCCAGAAGAACCGGCTCTCAAACACGGCCAGGCCCAGAGGCTCCGTATGGCTCCGCAAAACAGCGTGGAAGGAGTGGCGCCCGCTGCCATCCACCCGCAGTGTCTCGATGGACTAGGGACAAGGCAAGGCACTGTAGCCATGTGGCATCCCCACACCCTGAGCTTTTCCTCCCAGCCCAGGGATGTATGCCAGACCTAGGCACCACTCCCTGCTCCCTCCCATGCTTTGGCCATGGACACAGTGGAACCAGGGCCACCCTCCCAACTCCCACCTCATCATTTCCCTGGGTGGGAGAGAGCCCTGCTGCTCCTCATCCCTACCTCCTTGTACTCGCTGATCCAGTACAGCCTGCCAGCCACATGGTCCAGGCTCAGCCCCACAGGCTCCTCCATGGACACAACTGTGAGCTCCCGCCGGTTTGAGCCATCCATGCCAGCTGCAGCAATGACTGTCCGGCCTCTCTGTCCACGGTTGACCCAGTACAGGGACCTGGGGGCAGGCACTAAGCACCCATTTCACAGCATAATACCAGTGCTGCCATAGCCCCACAGCAGGCATGACATGGTCAGCACCAGCACTGCGATCCCAGGAGCCTGGGCCAACCCTGGCTCATTCACTGCTCACCTTGCAGCTGGATGTACTGTCAGCTGCTCTGGTGCAATGTCCTTCCCCAGCACTGTCACATAACCCCGGCCATCACCCAGCCCAGCACATATGGCTGGAGGTTGGTTGCTGGCCCAGTACAGCTGCCCTGTGAACCAGTCCACGGAGATGCTGTTCACCTCTCTGGCATCTGTAGAGACAGAGCAGTTTTAAGGCACACCTGCTCCAAGCTGTGAGGCAAACCCAGGTTGCCCCTTCCTCTACACAGGAAAAGCAGTACTGGGATGGCAGGCCAGCTCTCAGTACCCATCTCAGCCCTGCTACAGCACCCAGCATGCTTGGTCCTCCTCACCTGCATAGAGAGGCTTTGTGTCTTTCCCTGGGTGGTGAACACGGAGCTCTCCATCCTCTGTCAGCCAGTAGTAGGTTTCTCGGAGCAGGTCATACACCAGGGCGCGGGGTTCGGTCTCAGTGGAGAGCAGGGGCCGGTAGGCTTGGGTCCGTACATCCAGAAGGGCCAGGTCCTGCCCCACGGCCACCAGGATCTGTGTTGCATTGTCTGCCAGGGTGAGAGGAAAGTCACTCATTGACTAGGGACACAGCTAGCTGGGGGCACTGCACAGCCCCTCAGCCAGTCTGTGCTCCCTTCCTTTCCCTACCTGCCACTTCGCAGGCGGTGCCATGCCGCAGGGTGTAGCCCTGGAGACAGGCACAGCTGAAAGTGCCCGGGGTGTTGCTGCACAGCTGGCTGCAGGGGCTGTACTCCAGGGAGCACTCGTCCACATCTGCATGGATAGCTGAGGTCAGCAGCCTGCCACAGAGCTGCTGCAGACAGCATTGCCACTGCTCCCCTGGGACTACAGGCAGGCTCTCTAGATACCAGCACATGGACCTCAGCCACAAAATGCACCAGGTGCTGCTGGGACGTGATATAGACACAATCTTTATGGGACCAAGTGTGACACACAGGCAGGAGCAGGGCAGAGGCAGGAGTTCCCCCAGAAGCACGGACTCCATGGAGACGCTGCTGTCGGTGGCCAAGGCCACACGTGACCGAAGCACATGCACCCTGACCTCCCCTTACCAGCACAGCTTTGCCCATCTGCCTGCAGCACCCAGCCAGCCCCGCAGGAGCACTGCACTCCCCAGTGCGTGTCAGCACACGTCTCTGCACAGCCCCCGTTGCGTACAAAGCAGCTCCGACCTGTGGAGACACAGCAAAGGGTGACAGGAGATGGGACAGCTCCGTGGCTCCCCTCCCCCCGGCCCCACCCAGATGGGCAGCAGCCAGCAATGCATGTAACTCACCGCATGTGCTGGGCTCATCGGTGCCATCCAGGCAGTCATCCTTGTCATCACACATCAGGGACTCCAGGATACACTTGCCCTCATCACACCGCACCATGCCAGGCGTACAGGGGGCTATGGCACACACAGCTCATATCAGCAGGGCACACCAATACCCTGGACACAGGGGAAACTGTGGGTCCCAGACTCTTGAGGAGGCCCCACAAAGCATCAACAGCTTCCTGGGAAGCTTGTCACCATCCCAAGTGAAGCCAGGGCCCAGGAAAACAAAGTACTCCCTAATTCACACATGGCCCAGACAGGTCTCACCCTACTGAGGAGCATCCAGTGTTCTTGCTTACCACAGACATCTTCATCCGAGGAATCACCACAGTCATCAATCCCATTGCACTTCCACTCAGCCATGATGCACACCCTGTTCCTGCACTGCCACTGCCCAGGCAGACAGGGCTGCTGGGGACACCCCTCCTCGTCCCAGCCATCCTCACAGTCTTGGTGCCGATCGCACAGCTCCCAGTGCGGGATGCAGTGGTGGGTGCCAGGACACTGCACCTTCTTTGTCCCGCACACTGAGGAAACAACGCAGCACTCACCAGCCTGCCCTGCATCCCCAGCCACCCCCACTCAGTGCCCCCAGCAGAGAGTACATACCACAGTCCTGCTCATCAGAGCCATCCAGGCAGTCAGCGGCACCATCGCAACGCCAGCTGCTAGAAACACACCGGCCATCGTCACACTGCCAGACATGGGGGTCCCCGCCACAGGCAACATCTGCAGGGACAACACACACACAGTCACTGGGACCTATTGCTGTGGCAGAACAAGAGCCCACTTCATCCTGGCACGGGACAGGTGCTGGCAGTGCCCAAGGAGCATTCCAGGATGTGTTCTCATGCCACAGATATTCCCAAGGATCTCTGGGGCACATATGCCCTTGCAGGATGCCACACAGGCAGAGCCAGCAAAGACTCAGGTGCCTCTGGCCTGTCCTGCCCCACCACTCCCCAGAGCACCAGGGCCCCTTGATGCCTGTGCAGCACAGCCCCCCAGGCCACCCCACGACAGCGGATGGGTGCCAGTGTTCCCCCACTCACCGCACTGCTCGTCCGTGCCGTCAGGACACTGCTGCTCGCCATCGCAGAGCCAGGGAACAGGGATGCAGCCGGCAGCGCAGGCGGCCTGGCGTGAGGCTGCACACGTGGGGCCGGCGGCCGCTGCGGGCAAGAGGGAGCCGGGCCCGGGATCAGGCGGGGCGGCCGCACCGGGCATCCACCTGTACAGCCCCCCCGGAGCTCCCCCCACCTGGGGGTCCCAGCATAGCCCAGCGCGGGGAGGGACCGGTCCCATCCAGGGGCACCTCTGGATCGCCTCTCGGGCTACAGGGAGAACTGCACCTCTCGTCCCCGCTCAGGGAAGGCAGGGACCCCCCAAGCCCGCTAGGCAGCGGTACGGGGCCCCTCGGTGCGCAAGGGACCCCATGCTGTCAGGGTGACAAGTATGCCACAGGGGGCAGGGACACGTCATCGGAGGATGAGTAGAACGGGGACATCGTCGGTGGCAGGGAGCCTCCCCATTGCCTATCGCGGAGGCATGAGGAAGCTGCCCTGATGCGGCGAGCGCCCACCGCAGCCCCTCGGGATGAGGCAGGGATTTTCCCCCCCACCAGCCCGCCCCCCCTGGTCCTGGCTCACGGGCGTGGCGTGTCCCGGCGCCAGCGGCGCTCCCGGCCAGCGGCAGCAGCGGAGGCAGAAGGACGCTGAGGAAGACGAGGACCCGGCGGAGCGGCGGCGGGGGGCGGCCCATGGCGGCGGCGGAGAGGGGCGGCTCCGGGGGGGCCCGGCCGGCGGAGGGAGCACGGAGCCGCGGCCGCTGCCTTTATGTCCGGGCGCAGCCGGCCATTGGGCATCGCGGGTACCGCCCGNNCCGGGACGCGGGGGTCGCCGCCCTCGGGCGGGGCAGCTGCGGTCCCGGGCCGGGCGCTCTCGGGACCCGCCGCCCGCCAAGAGCCGAGGGGCGCGGGGGGACCCCTGGCCTCCGCCCCGCCTCGTCCCGCCGGGCGGGGGTTGTTGTGAGAGCCGGCCGTGAGAACCGGGCCCGCAGCACCTGCGCCGGGCGTGGGAAGGCAGCGGCAGCCTTGAACGCGGGGGCACCCCCCGAAAACACGGGGCTGCACGCATCCCCCGGCCGGCCGGCCTCGACCTTGAGCGCTGTAAAAGAGCCGCTGGAGCACAACAAGGAGAGGGAGAGCAGCGGCCGAGGGAGGAAAACAGGCCGGCGAGAGGATAAGGCACCTGCCACTGCCTGGGAAAGGAGCACCATCCGCCAGGCAAAGGGGGCAATCGCCCAAACGGCCGAGGTTGCCCCGGGGCACGGGAGTTTCCAGACCTCTCTCTACACACCCGGGATAAACTGCCGGTGTAGTGCCCCTCCATCCCTTTTGGCTTGTCTCCCGGCCAGCTGCATGTGGTGTCAAGTGTCTATCCACCCCCAAGACTGGTCTGTACTCCAAGCACATCCATGGCCTGTGGGTGCTGTGCACTCATCCTCTCCATCAAATCGGCCTGCATGAGAGCTGAGTCTAGAAAGTTGCTGCAGTGGGTACACACTCACTAACACCACTGTCTTTCTGTGAGACGTTCTGGCATGTACATGTTTTCTGACTGGCTCAGAAAGGGAAAGCTCCAGGATGATCTCCTGCATGCTACAGAAAAGATGGTACCAGCCACAGGGCTGGCACAGGTAGGGCTCTGACACAGCCAAGTCAGCTGGAAGCTCAGGGCAGAGATCCCCTCAGGCAGATGGAAAGACCAGGGTGTTGCACAGCTCTGGGTCAGGAGATATTTGTCCCAAGGTGTGGTGTCCACACCCAGCTGTCCACTCTCTCTGGGCAGCATCTCAGTAGCTCTGGGCAATTGACTTCCTCGGGCACTCCCCAGGAAACACGAGTGCGCAGATCCCAGGGATGATGAGCACCCTTGTGGCAGGAACATCAGGCAAAGTGGTCCTAATGGTTGGGGAAGAGAGTAGAAAGGACAGAGCAGTATCCAGCCAACCCCAAGACTATCCAGAAAGCTCCCATGCCCTCCTCACATCTGTGGGCCAATGCTGAGATTTGTGTTAGGTCCCTGGGGATCTGCCCTATACCCCAGGTCTGGCACCCCACAGTGTACCCACACCACCAAAGCCGTAACTCCTCACACTTGTTGGCTAGGAAGGGCAAGTGGCAGCAGAGGGACTTTGAAAAAGGGTCCAGAAGCTAGTGGGTGCAGTAGAAATGCCCAATGCACCTGAGCATTAGCTGGGGGAAGCTAGGGGCAGCAGTGAGGGAGAGGACACTTGGTGTGTCCAGCTTCTTAAAATGCAGGAGAATTTTTCTGAAGCATGATTTAAAGTCAAAATATTTTAAACACATGTGTATAGATAAAAGAACATACAGGTATATGTATGTATAGACAATAGCCCAACATACATAATTATATTTATATATACCTACAGTGACTTCTGCTCTATGAGGTACTGATTGTTTTTTCCCTGGACTTCTGAAGATTTTTTTTTAATATTTTCTGTTTTTTCTTTACAGTTCCATCAGTAGGGAAGTCTCCTTTTCTCACTGACATTAGATTCTCCCTTCTCTGCCTCCAAAATCTAAGGGGGGCTTGATGATAGTAGAAGGCTGGCACCAAAATGAGAGGGGGAAAATCTGTGCTCATGTGAACAGCAGCATGAAAAATGCTATAACAGAGTCCAGCACCATGTCCCAATAACATCTTTAACTATACCAAGTACAGCAAAACTTTTTTTTAAATATCCAAAGGCAGTTCCACATCCACAGTGTGATTGATTTTGTCTTGTTCATAGAAAATTATCCTTTCTGCTATATGATTGAGCATATTCTCTTCTTGTTATTGGTGTATTCCTGTTCCTTTCCAGTAACTTTTAAGCACCCTTTTCCTAAAGATAAGGGACATCATGCTGTTAAAAAAAAAACAAAACCAAAAAAATTCTGTGGGACACTGCCTCCCATCAGTTATCAAGCTTCTGCAATCTTGTTTCCGTAAAGAAAGGACAGTGCTACTTGCCTCTGTGCTGTGTGGCCTGACTGTGCTCAAAATTAAACTGCCTGCAATCTGTTGACTAAAATTTATGCCAGTGGACAAACTGGATTCCATGAAATACCTATTTCTTCCTAGGAAATCATCTTATTCAGTGCTTAAATAAAATTTAAAAAAAAAAAAAAAAAAGAGAGCATTACAAACTACTTTTCAGAAACTGAAGCTTTTTCCAGGTAACAAAACTCCTTTTTCAATCCTGTGTCCTCAAGAACCACAACTCCTATTTCAAGGTCTGGCCCACAGCCACACTGACAGCAACACTTCCATGAGATTTGCAGAATGGTGCCCTGGTCTGGTGCCCAGACTCCCTGACATATCAGGTAATCTCAGTAACTCTGTCCTGGAACAGCCTTGCAAAGTGGGTGACAGATGCTCTGTCAGAGGGATAGGAAATGGCTGGAGACATTGTCTTTCATTTGCCATTTTTCTACTTTGCTCTCTTAGCGGCATTGTCTTCTTTTGCTTAAACGTCCCTCCAACCCATACCCTTGCGGCCAGCTCAGTGCCCAGCAAAAGCAAACAGGGGCAGTAGCAGCACCTGCCCTGGGGGGTACTTTAATGAGCAACAGAGTGGTCTCACAAGTGGCACCTCCAGCCTCCAAGAGCCTCAGCACAGGCAGGAGGAGCACCAACACTGAGACCTGTAGGTGGGTAAATCCTCCCACGTCCCAAAGGCCAAACAGCCTTGAAAAATTCAAGTTTACAAACCTAAGGCACTACTGGGGAGAACTGGGAAATATTAGGACCTGCTGTGATATAGCCTGGCAAGATGCTTAAAGAAACAGCATTGTTTACCACAGTATTATTTCCCTTGCTTAAAAGTGGTTTGAAAGGAACAACATTCAGGCCATTTGTAGGAGTAATTTTATGAATACACTAAGGAAACAATTTCTTGTTCTCAGCAGTAACAAGAGCTACACTTCTTTCAACACCCTAGGCAGGTTGGAAACTTGATATGTTCGCCTTCATGCTTTTTATTTCAGAACACAACTGGGGAGGAAGATCTTTTTAAGAAGCAAGTGAATTATCAGGATCAGGAAATTGAGATAGTTTTGAGCTTTCATTGATTTGGGGAAATAAACCCACAAGGTACTGTCTACTGCCCTGAAAGGTTCCAAAAATGTTTGCTTCTTTTCAAAAAATTCTAGGCTTGGGGTTATATCTCACCCACATCCTTGTCACCCTGCTGTTCCCCTGCCTGCTGAGAATTAACTGTGAGATCTGGGGAAGACGGAGAAAAAAATCACGACCTCCACTTAGAGATGCCACAGTTCTCTCACCGTCTCCCGTCGGGGCTTCACCCATCGGGATCCGCCTGCGGTACCCCTCCACGCCGCCACTGGGGAGCAGCAGAAGGCTGCAGAAAGGTCCTGCCTTGTTCTGCTCTCCTAGGCTCTGTGAGTTATCTATGAGTCCTGGAGGGAATGGAGAAGGAAATCAGGATGTCCACCTGCAGATGCCATTGCCCATGCTCAGCCTAACAGCAGCCCTGTCGCACATCCCAACTTTCAGCCTCACAGCTTGTCACCACACCCTGCTCAAAGCTTCCCTGCATCCCTGCACCTTGTCTCACCTTGGGA
Organism: Falcunculus frontatus; assembly: GCA_013398115.1. NCBI lineage: Eukaryota > Metazoa > Chordata > Aves > Passeriformes > Falcunculus > Falcunculus frontatus. Next base: position 1,049,841 of record VZRV01001115.1, on the reverse strand, counting down.
GGTGGGACAAGGAGATACAGTTGTTGTGAGAAGGACAAGTCCAGGTTTAGCCCAGGACAGGACAGTGGGGAGCAAGTCTCCTCACCTGGGTAGTTCTGACCTGGCTCCAGGGTTCTGATCCTTCCACACTGGGAGCAGGAAGGAAAAATCACTGCCAGCCTGCACCAACAAGGCAGAAGCATCTCCCCAGGGTTGGAGGCATACAGGGCTCTGTGAGGTAGCTGTGCTAGGAGGGCATGAGGGGCCTGCCACTTGGTGACACACACATCTCTGTGTATGCACACGCACGTATGGACAGATGCCTATACAGATTCACACACACCTACATGGGTGCTGAAGGACTGTTTCCAGTCCTTTGATACCCTGCTTCACTGAGGTGTCTCCTACCAGGAAGGTCCATGAGGTCAGTGTATCCTGGATATGATATTTAGAGCAGTGTAAAGTGCTGCTGTTCTCCACAGCTGCAGGGCATGGCCAAGAGAGTGGGAAGGTGAGCAGCCTGACCCTGAGCAGCTGAGTGTCCCTTGCACAGATGGGGGAGATTGTCTGCAAAGATTGAGCCTGTGGCTGGAAAAAGGGCAGCATTCGCTGCTGCTTGTAATGACTGGGATTGAATTCTTCATTATGGATGCCTTGTCAGCTGTCATGAGCAGTGGCTGACCCTTCACTGTCTCCTCTGGCCTCATCTCTGTGTCCCACCATGCTTTCTGGCACAGTGCCTCCACTCTTCAAAGCAGCCACACTGTCACACACACTTCTTGCTCACCCCTCCAGCCAGTCCTGCTTTCAGGCAAGATGCCACCTTGCACTGATGTGTTTCTAACTTTTGTGACCGGGATCTGGCAGTTTCTTCCTTTTTCCAAGGAAACTTGGAAACTCTACCACAGAAAAAAACCAGCTGGCCACACCTTGCTCTTCTCCAAAGAAAGTAAAACTCTTCACAAAATAACCCAGAAAACAAAAAACAACAACCAAAACCAAAACAAACAAAATCAAAACCAAAAACCAAAACAACAATAACAACCAAAAAACCCAACAACAAACCCCAAAGACCCCCAAAACAAAACAAACCAACAAACCAAAAAAAAAAGCCATCCACCCCACACAGCATTTTCCCTTTTTGTTGTTTTCCATCCTCTATTTAATAACTTCAAGTTCTTCCTTGTCCATACCCCATCTCTGGTTCTGCACACATCCCTTCAACTCAAGAGTGAACAGCCCAGGTAAAGATGCTTTCTCACTGTATCCCCTGGCTGACCTCATTATCTAACAGAGTAAAAACTCAAATAATAAGAAAAGGTCCTCCTCTACCAGAAGCAGCCAACCCAACATTGCTTTGTCATCACAGATCCCTGTTAGCATCACATCACTGTTTTTAGCTGCTTAGTAAGGCATACCAACAAAAATAATTGTCATCTCTCTCTAGATGCATATAACTTCACAAGAAAACATTTGATTCATCTTTGCTTGGAAAACTAGCCTGATTTTTACATGCCTCCAGAACAGTTCCTCTCCACCCACCTTTGACCAGATTTCTTTGGGGTTTTTTTAGAAGGGAGTTTGGCTTTCTGATTTCCAACTGCCTGCAGATTTTTCCTCATTCTCTATATACTGAAGGCTGCATCTGCACTTGGCCACTGATGTGAGGCCCAACTGGAGCAGGTAGCAGGTATATCATGGCTTCTCCTCCAACCCACCCATGCATGTTCCCTCTGTGAACATCATGGTGCAGGTTGGGATCTAGGTGCACTTGGTCCTCACTCCCAGAAGCACAGTTGGTATCCTGGACCAGGATGTCCCCCTTGTCTCATGTTGCCCTGGAGCTGCTGATTCCTGCTCTCAGCGTTTGCATTAAAGCCTCACCTGCTTTGATTGCTCCAGGCCTGGGGTGACAGTGCAGCCCACTGTGATGTGAAGCACATGGTGAAGCCACTCATGCAGGAAGCAACAGCAAACCTCATCCTCTGCCAATGCTTTTCAGGGTCACTTCTTTAATGACTGAGCAGTACTGAGAGCTGCAGGGAGACAAAGGAGGCTATAAAACAGGCCAATCTGCCCTCCTCTCAGACTGTCACAGCTGATCTTACTTACTGCCAATGAGCAGCAAAGCATTATTACCCTGGGACAGCCTGTGCTCCACATATTATCCCCTTTCTTGTTCCCCGAGGAGCTTTGAACAAAATTAAGGGAAAAAAAAAAGCCACAATGAAGAAGAAGTTATGCTTAAGGAAGAGATAACTGGGAAAGTGTGCACTTCTCCCTGAAACCTCATCCAGGTTTCAGTGATCAGCACTTCTTGAGCCAGACATGGTGTCTCCATCTAATAGCCCTTGATGGCTTTTTCTTCAAGGTATTCCTTTTTGAACTCTTGTAAACCTCAATATCCCACAGTGGAGACTTCCTCCTCTCAGTTCTGCTCTGTGGAAAGAAACCAGCTCCACTTGCTTCCTTCTAACAGGACACCCAAGAGCTTAACTGGGTGAAAGACAGCTCCTCCTTGCCTGTTTACATCTGCCTTCTCAAAGTTGAATATACCTACCCTGTCCATGGTGTAGAAACTATCCCAGACCTTCAAAAATCCTTGGTGCTCTTTGGCTCTGGGGAGACCATTGTAGTGTAGAGCATCTGAGACATGGGCACACCCTGGCTGCAGATAAACTGCAGCATTTCCATTTTGTTCCTTTCCTAGACATTCCAAAAGCCTGTCTCAGACAGGATAGGGGTTAATCTATGCCTTGACATTCCGAGAGCTGCAGCTGGCAGCCAGGTGCCCGTGAGATAAGGCATCCCTGCTGCAGCTGGCATGTACTTGCACAGCTTCCTGTTGACATCCTGCTGGGACATGGTGTGGCGAATCCTCACTCTTCAGCCAGAAGTGGTGCTTCTCACCTAGCACCATCAGCTTGGGTCTGAGCCCAAGCCCAGTGCAAATGCCAGCTGTAGGATTTCGTATATAGGAGTAGTCCTTGCATCCCTACCTCTACCACACAGTGAGTTGTCACATATTTCCAGGCTAATTCTTCTCCAAAGGCTCTTGGGGGCAACCAAGAACACATTGTACTAAACAACCAAGTTACCTCAAGCTGGCAGACACAGAGAAGGATGACAAGAGCAGGTTAGTGCTGAACATGAAAGCTCTCCCATTGCCTTGCAGGATGCTGCTCTTCCGCATCAGCACTTGCACTTACTGGAGCACATAGCACGGTGCACTCCAGGGGAGAGAATGGCAAGTGCTGCAGACCCAAACTGCTTTAAAACAGATGCACGTGTGCTTCTGTTCTTCACAGCCCATTCATGTTTTCCTTTTTGATTGGCAGTGCTGGGAACAATATCAGCTGCATGGGAAATGGGCCTTGCTGTCTGCTTCTCATACCACAGGAGCTTAGAAGACAAGGATGAGTGTGGGGTTCCAGGAATGTCATGCTAACATCAGGCTGGCCACAGATCACCTTCAGTTTATTAGCCTGGGAGACCCAACAGTAGCGATCATGCTGGCTGGACTTGGTACAAATCTGGTCACTTCCCAAGCACAGTTTTGCTTGGGGACTTTTGTCACTTTCCCCTCTCCTGCTAGGCCTCCAGACTTTAGGATTAAGAGATGAAAAGCAGCAAGATGGGGTCAGCCCCTGGCAGTCTGGCATCACCATGCAGCCCCTGCTTCCAAAGTCAATCACCAGCAGCAGTTCCTCTTACCTAGCAGATGCCAGGAAGGTGGGCAGTTGGAGCAAGAAGGGCAGCAGCTCAGGCAGCTGCAGCTGTTTGCTACTGTAGGGTCGACATTTTGTGATGGGCTTTGGTATGTGCTGCATTTAGTCTTTACTGCCAAGTATCTGTTTGCCTTGAGCCTGAAACCAGCAGAGAAATCCCAATGCTCAAGCAAAGGGGAGGAGCACTCCATGAAAATTTGATGGGAGTGAGAGACATAAATAGATAGGGTCTGTATTCCTCTCTGGAAAAACACTGCCTAAATCCTTTGAACAGGATTGCAGAAGTCTCATGCAGGATGGACATCTTGGCTTTATTTCATGATTCATGGCAGCTTTGCTCTCTGCCAGATCAAACTGCACCACACACAGCTTCACACTGACCAGGCTTTTAGCCCCATGAAAAACACTGCTGCTGCCGTACTGCCCAAAAACAGGCACCCAGGGAGCTGGGGCTGCATCCAGAGCATCTTGCTTAATCTCATGAATACCAGTCCCTACAAAAATAGAAACAATTGCCTTCTCACAGAGGAGCTTGCTGTATCAAGTTCCTAGTGCTCACAGCAACCAAGTCAAATTAGTGTTATCTTTATGGCTGGTAGATTAAATTGTTTCTTTCCTGTAATGTTAAATAAATAAGGGACTTCTTTTGTGTTTTGGTGAGGTAGGAGGTTTGGATTATCTTCTTACCTTTATGACAGTGACTGTGCCCACTTAGTTCTTTGCATTGATGACATGGAAATTGTGCTTGAAGCCAAAAATTGAGTGTGTTTGCCATACATAGCAAGTGTGTTGGCAGAGAGGCTGGTTCAGCTAATCAAGCAGCCCGCATTATTTAAAACAATCCTAAAGCCTCCAGAGCTTAACATCTAGGACAACTCTGCTGCTGCCATGTCAAACTCACTGGGATGAGACTGGAAAACAAGTGGAGGAGAGAGCCCTGTAGCCATGACTCTGATACTGCCTCAGTTGTCTCATAAGAAGTATTCAAATGGGCTTTCTGCTTTGGAAGCTAATTCTCCATCCCAGGGCAGGGTTTTCATTTCCAAGATGTAGTCTTTCTTTCATTTAACTGCCAGAATTTTAATTTAATCTACTCTAAATGAATAAATGCAAAAGATTTTGCTTATACTACTGCTCACTGTAACTTAACCTCGTCTCAGGTGGCTGTTGGTAAGATGCCCCACCAGCTCTCCCTGGAAAACCTGAGGGAAGATTTTTAAATCTCCTGTAATCTGGCCTGTCTGTTCCAGCAGAATGCCCAGAAGCTACCAAGGTCCTGATTTTTAAGGTGTGCCAGGCTTTCCTCAGAGACTGGCAGTCTCCCAGGAGGTGCCCAATGCACGGGGAAGTACTGAGATCCACCCTCCAGGGCACAGCCACCTTTCTGGAAGTGGTCTGCCTCTGCACTTTTCCTTCAGAGTAGTGTAGGAGTGCCAGCATTGAACATTTGGTTGTTCCTTGGAGGGACTGTGCCACTAAATCCTGGGACATAAAGAACTGCACTCATTTTCTCCTTTCAGGGTGGCACCCTCTTTCATTCTGCCCAGCTTACTCTGGTTTAACCCCTTTTCCTACAAGCAGGGGTTGTTTGATACTGGCCAGTCACTCTGTGAGTCCCTTTCTCAAAATCTTTTAAACCCACAGGTCAACAGCCAGCCATAAGCCAGTATTAGACCCAACAGCCAGCCATAAGCCAGCATTAGACCCAAGTCTCCAAAATATCCTGGTTCCAAGACGATCAAGCCCAGATCAAGCAGCAGAGCTCCTGACAGGACCTCACCTCATCTCTGCAGTGCTATCAAACAAAGACATGGAGCATCAAGGCAATGGGTTGCTGGCTCTGCTTTCCAGGGGACCACTTGCTTTTCTCTTGCCCTGAGCACCCTTGGGATGTGTTCTTGCCATTACAGAGGAAGAGCTTTTCAGGGAACAGTAGGCTTGTGACCTTCAGCACACCTCTCCTGCAGTGAGTGGAAAGCCCTGTGGCTGGCTGTAGCAATATATCTACTGCCAGCTAGAGTTCTGGGCAGCCACAGATTGGAGCATGTAGCATAAATGCATGGCCCAACTACATTTTTTTCTGGGAAACAAAGATGTGTGAGCCTTGGGACTGACTATTGGGCTCTAGCTTCACAGGGGTGTAGCTGTGCTAATCCAGCCAAATAGGTTCCCTGTGGCCTTGTGGCTTTTTGGGAAGTACCGAGGGGCAGATGACACCACCATGAGCAAATAGCACTGCCTGAGCTGGTTGGGAGGGAGATGGAGATGGCACATGGGATGCTGTCATACGAGAGATGCTGGGTATGATTGTCATTGCATCTCTCATGGTTGAGGTGAGAATCTGTCCTGAGCAGGCTGTGTGTTATGGAGATATCAGGGTAAAGAGAGGGCAGCCCAAAATTTCAGCATGTATGAGCTGTCCACATATCTAATGTATGCCTCACCACAGTCTACAGCTTCCTCATGTGGGGAAGAGAAGGAGCTGGCACGGATCTCCTCCCTGTGGTGACCAGTGGACAGAACCTGAGGGAACAGCATGAAGTTGTGTCAGGGGAGGTTTAGGTTGGATATCAGGAAAAGGTTCTTTACCCAGAAGGTGAATGGGCACTGGAATAGGCTCCCCAGGGAAGTGGTCACAGCACCAAGCCTGATGGAGTTCAGGAAGCATTTGGACAATGCTCTCAGGCACACAGTGTGACTCTTGGGGCTGTCCTGTGCAGGGCAAGGAGATGGACTGGATAATCCTTGTCATTGCCTTTCAACTCAGTATATTCTATGACTCTGTGATTCTATGCCGGGATATAGATTGCCTTATTCATGAAGAAAAAGCGCATATTTAACCTTGCACCCACCATCAGGGCCCCCATCTCCAATTAAGGCAGTCCCACGCCATTTGGGGAGATGATAAAAGCAATAAAGGAGGCAGAAAGTAATTGAGAAAAGCCTAAGGGCTGTGAAACATCCCTCCCTATCAGCTGCACTTGCATACAACCTGCCAGGCTCTTTGGTCTTTCGGAGATAACCCTGGGGTTACACACTCAGGAGCTCAGTCTGTCTGAGGCTGCCAGCACCTCCCAGCCTCAGTGAGAGCCCCAAACCCAGGCAGCCTCCGGGGCAGAGCACAGCACAGCAGGAGTTGCAGAGGCCATGGTAAATAACTGTGGCTTATTAAAACAGCCCCAGCCTGGCAGCAAAAAGTAAAACAGCAGGAGTGAGACTTTGCTCTTGCAGGACTACCATGAAACCAGATGCCAGATGTTTCCTCGAGTGCACCTGCCTATCTCTGGAGGAAGGGATGAAGTAAGATGCTCAGTCTCAGTGCAGACACCCAGGGTTTGCTGTTACGTAGCTGCTGCTGAGCCATACCAGCCTGGCAGGGCACAAACATTTCGTCCCGAGGGTACCTGAGAGACAATCAAGCACCTGCCAAGGCCTGGCCACATCCCAGCAGGATGCCAGGGAAAAGCTTCTTCACAGAGGGGAGTCTGACCCCAGCCACCTGAGAAGGACAGAGGAGCCTGGTGGCTCCTCTCTCCAGCTGCAGCTGAAGGTCATGCAGGGGGCTGTGCTCACTTTGGGCTCCAGGGCTGCACAGGCACAGGTACGGAGTTCACCACACCATTCAGCAGCTATGCTCAGCATAAATCTAGTACTTGTTTCCATCTGAGGCCTAGATATTAACTTGGAAGGTGTAGAGGCTCTTCCCAATCACTCTACCTGACTTCAAAACATTGGCAAATAACTTACCTCATCAGTGCAGCACAGACTGGATTAAAACATTGTAATATATATTTCTGTGGGTATTGGAATTAGTGGCATTTATTGAAAGTTTAATGTACTCCCTAACAATTAAATACTTTAAATCAAGTGAAAATTATCACTGAACATTATAGAATACAAGAGAATAGTAAATTCTGGAAAGAAATACCAGTCACATGAGGCCAGATCTGCTAAAGAGCACAGTCATACGCTCACCATCTCCATGTGATCAACAGCCAGCACAGACTTCCTGCTCCCCATGCAATGAGGGAAGGGGATGCTCCAAACGAGGCAGGGAAAGGCCCCACTGGATCCTGTACCACCTACCACAGGGGAGCTTCAAGACCTTTCTGCAGATTCCCTGTTTCACCGTCTCAATCTTGCCATTGGGCAAAGCAGAGGGACTTCTCCCTCAGTTTCCTGCACTTCTGTGGAGGTAACAAAGCTTTCTACTGCTTCGTTCAGCCCTTGTTTCACTTTGCTCTTGAACACCACTACATGGGGAAGAGAGAATGGAAGCAAAGTGGGCCAGGAGCAGAAAGAGGGCGAATGATGGGATCCTGTTTGCAGTTGGTTTCCCAAAAATTTGAGTTTGTGGATAGGATTGCTGGCAGAGAATTTTTGGCATGTTTACATTGCATCGCCACTGGATATGAAACAGGCACTTTACTCAATAGACTCTCTGCCAGTCTTTCAGCCTCTGCCGAGCTGGGGCTCCCACGTTCCTCTTGCATTTGCAAGAAGGGAAATACGGGTTTCCGCTGCCATCCTCCAGGCCTGCCTGGAGGAAAAGTCTGGGTTAGACTAAACTCTGTGGTGACAGAGGCCCTGAGGAAAGGGCTGCACAGAGGCACTTGCTTAGGGTACAGCTTCTTGTGCCTGAGATGGATCAGCAGCGACCTCCCAGGAAGTCCAGACAGCCAGAGAAAAGAAAATCTTTCAGTCCCCAGAGAGCTGACAGGGAAGCCACAGTGCTGCCTGCTCAAGGCATCTTCTGGAAGGCATTTGCTCGCCATGTTTGTTTGAAGCCTGGAGCTAAGACTGAACTAATCAGACATGAGCCCTGTGCACCCACAACCAGCATAGGGGACTTGGCAACAATGCCTATGGAGCACACATTTGTTGGCTACAAATGCTCAATGTGAGCACAGATTTGTTTTTTCCTCCAAGCCGAGTCCAGGCTGAGACTGAAAGGCATTAGACAACTAAAAAAAATTAAAGAGAGCTTGAATATCCTTTTTCATGATGAAAGGAAGAGCAAGATAAAGATGAGGCTTACTTATAGGTTAAATAATAGTCTCCAATACTCACATGGCACACAGTAGCTGGCTGCCACTTTGTTTGGTGCTGGACTTACCTAGCACGCTGCTCCCAAATGCCAGCCCATGCCTGTCTCTTGCAGTCTCTAGCTTGCTCCAGAAAGGAGTTTGCCTTGTCTTGAGCTGGGACCCATGGATCAAGATATCCCAGACAACCCAGTAAAAGAGCTCAGGAAAGCTCAGGGGCTTCTTTTGGATGATCTTCAGTCACTGTCAGACCTGGTCACTGAAAGGGAAACTGGGTCACAACCTCTGGTAAAAGCAAAACCCATCCAGCATAGGAAAGGCAAACCAGGAGGGAGCCTCCAGGCACTGCTCCACTCTTTGGAGCTGAAACCCGACTTTGATCTGCCCCTGAATTTACACCTTTCTCTGGTGGCAATGTTTGGACTAGCTTTGGGTCAGACGCTTCAGCTCAAACTCCAGATTGCCTGTGGACAGGACCATTATAAACACCACCGCAGAGTCCTGTGAGAGACGGAAACTTAGGAAAACCATCTTTTTCCCTCTCCCTGTGATGTTCCCTAAACTAGGCCAACAGAACAGCAACTCATAATGAGAATGCTATGGCTGTCTGTATCTCCAAAACCTCACCCAAGGAGGCAAAGACTGAGGCTGGGGAACTTGGAAGGGCAGCAGGGAGAGCTGTGTCTCATCACAGCCCTGGGACATCCCAGAGGGAGGCAAGGGAGGGCTGTGCACCTTCTGGGGCCCTACCATGGTGGCCAAGCTTGGGGACCTCTTAGATGACACTGACAGCAAGGTTTTTGCATTTGGCACATGTGGCACATGCCACACAATTCGAAGGGCTGTCTGTTGTGCATGGCTTGGCAGTCAGGGCCACTTTTCATCACTCTAAGTTCCATGGAGGCCTGCTCAAGCTCTGGGAACTGCTGGGGAAAATGACCCCCCTCCTCCTGCAGCTCTGTGTAGGGCAGGCCAAGGGCGGTCTCCACAGTGCCTTTGAGACACAGCACATGTCACTTGCCCCATGTGAGTCTCCTCGGGAGTGAAATGTGACACTGAGTGTGTGGGGCAGGTGTCATCTCCTTGCATACCAGGCCCCACTGCCCCAGCCCATGTATCCATATGAGGCATTCCCCAGCTGCCCTTATCCCTATTTCAGGACCACTTGCGTTCCTGGCTCTTATCAGGCTTTTTCTAGACACGTGAGCCCTGGAGCTCAAATGCCACTAGCCCACATCTGGGCCCTTCCCTGTCCAGGCACTGAGCAAGCTGCACAGAAGTTGGGGTGCCAGTGTTGACAAAAGGGCACCTTTGGATGGTAAATTGGTTTTTTGCTCAGAGGATCACAAAAATCACAGACTCTTAGGCTGTTACTTCTCATGGTCCTGTGGATTATCAAGCAGAGACTCATTTCACCTGCCACAGGGCAGGCATCTTTGAGTTTTATGCCATTGATGCTCACCATTGCCCTTGCTGCTGGTCCCAGCTCTCCCAGTACAGGGTGGTTGGAGTTACCAGTGCTTCCTGGGCTCTTCAAATGAAGCATGTAGGTGGGGAAGCATCAGGATGGCCATCACTACTTGTTTCCACAGGTGATTTCAAGCTATTTGAAAACCCCAAGGGTTCACTAAAAAACTGCCAGTTCAGCCTACAGCCAAACTTACCATAGAATGGTGCTGTTAATTTGCTGGCTCCATGGCAGCCTTGGTACTTTTAACATCAAATGGTCTCGTTTGTGACTGTCTGACCACCAAAATCAGAAAATATGGCTTTCACCTGCTGAGTGTAACATCTAGAGGATATTAAAAGACATGTAGATGTGGTGCTTAGGGACATGGTGTAGTGGTGAACTCGGAAGTGCTGGCTTAAGGGTTGGACTTGATGATCTTAAACATCTTTTCCAACCTCAGCAATTCTGTGTTTCTACACAGAAGCCCTTAGGTAGGGAGGAGAAATTAGGCTGTCTCGCTCTTTGCTCTGCATCTGTCCCTCCGTCCCCACAGAATTTTGCCTTCTGTGAAGATTTCTAGGGAGAAAATCCAATATAACTGTGACACTGAGTAAGCTTTTCTGTGAAACCTTAAGCTCAAGTGTTTCCATCTCTCCCCTCACCCTGTCTGGGAGAGACCTATGGCAGATGCCTGAGGAAGGGAAATGCTGGGCAAGCCTGTAGTGATTTCTCTTCTGATTACTTTCCCAGGCAGGTTGATTTGCAGATTTGCAGAAGGACTTCCTGGAAAGGTGGGAGCATCTTTGCAGGCAACAGTGGCATTTTTGATTCTGTGAATACATCTGGTCCCTTTTTGAACTCACATCAGTTTTTAGTATCCACAAGGTCCTGTGACAGGGAGTGGCACATTTTGCATACACCTTCTTTACAAGTGGAAAAAATAAGAGTGGTCTCTTGCTAGGAGCTGATGGGTTGACAGGATCCCTGATATGATCTTCATTCATGTAGAAAGTCTTAGACCAGAGCGAATAGTGAAACAAACCAGCCAAACTTACTTAAGACAGCAGTGCAGACAGCAGCTGAGCATGTCGTGGGGAGAAGCGATACCCAGCAGGAGCCCATCTGGTCTGCAGTGGGAGCTAAGGCAGGCAGGAATCTTCAGAGGTGCAAGAGTCACATTGTGCACTGCAGGCAAAGGTCTGTGAGCCACTTCACTTGTGCACAGCCCGCAGAGAGGCTTAATTGCTCTATGCAGAATAAGATATCTCTGTATTAGTAAGGGATGCATGTGTTTACCTTAGACTAGGATATCTTGCTGCATTCCATGCCACACTGATAACTGAGTTCTCCATGTCTTGTATTTGCTCACTGTAGCACATACTCTCAATTTTAAGCACTGTGGGTTTTTGCCTACTCCTGTGAGAGCATTGGTCCACTGAGATGAGTCCATGAACTCCCACAGATGGCATCTGGGGACTCCATAGCCATAAATGCTTTCAGGGGACAGCAGTTTCAAATGGGGAAATCTAATCATACAATCATGGATGGATATGTGTGGAATGGTGCTCTGGAGGTGTCTGTCCCATCCTCCTTGTGTGAGGGACATCCTCACAGTCAGCTCAGGATGTTTGGGCCAAGGCAAGACTTCATTGGTCCCCAAGGATGGAGGTGCCATCACCTCTCTGTGCCATGTACTGCCATCCCATTGTTCTGGAGCAGTGGTTTCCACCTGTCTCATCAGAGATCCCTGTGTTGCAGAAGTGCCTGTTGGCTCTTGTCCTTTCACTGGGCACCTCTGAGGTTTGGCTCTGCATTCACTGTCTACCTCTTCACAGCAGAAGATGCACCTGGGGCACTATTGGTTATTTCTCCTCTGGGCTGAAGAAGCCCATCTCCCTTGGTCTCTCCTTACATGCCACATGCTCCAGTCTGGTGGCAGCCACAGGGCTGAAGCCTGTCACCATCTGTCTCACGCTGGGGACACAGACTGGGCACAGTGCTTCACGTACAGCCTTGGCAGTGCCTGGCAGCAGGGAACACAGCCCTGACAATGATTTAAGAGACTCAAACTTCGGAATGACACGGAGAAAGCAATTAAACCTGGAGTGCTGTGCATTACAAGCACAATGTCTGATCATAAGACAATAACACACTCATAAGGGAGAGTGAGCTGCAAAACAAAGGAAGTCCGCTCAATAAATAGGATGTGTGCTCATGCAGATAAGAAATGCTGGGGGCCAGCAGCCCTGTGGTAGGCAGTGGTCAAACCCGTGACAGACTATGCACTGCAGCATCTATACCAGATGGGGACATTGCCTGCTTTGCAATGTTGGCGTCAAGCATCCTCCCCTCCCCAAGGCAGCTGCTTCCAACCCTTTATCAAGAGATTTATTGTAATTATATTATTCAGTTTTAGAAATTACACATTGCTTTGCACTTAAGTCTTAATTTGAAATTTATGCTTTATTATTTTAGATTATGAATTGTATGTTGTAATTACGTACAACCATTTTTACTGCCATATAATAGGTAGATATGTATTTTCATATTTGCAGGTGTCAAATGAAACATATTCCCACCCCTCCATTACCCAGACTAAAAGGCATTAATAAACCAGGAGTACTGATGAACTTGGCCCCCAGTCGATGTGAGAGCTGAGGCTGTGAGCAGCCAATCATTCACACACTGAGCCAGTTCCACGATCAAAGCTCTTGGGTTAACCAGGGGCCATTAACTGCTATTTATAGCTGCTCTAAGTCACGTTTAAGCAGAGGCTTTAAAAATCTTGGAGGTAGGTTGGGTGCCAGGGTAGCTCTGTTCCGCATGTGGTTGCCTGGACAGAAATGGTGCAAAGCCCCAGTCGTGCTGTTGCACAGGCTGGATCAGCCTTGGCTGCCAAGGAAGCCCCAAGCAGCTTGGGTTACGCTGTTAATCAAACAGTACTTGGTTGTTTAATTTGATTGAGCTAACTCTGCCTACCTCTTGGAGGACCTAAGCAAACTCCTTACTTGAGCAAACCTCACCACAGGCACAAATCTAGAAGCTGTGGGACCAAGGGCTTTAAAGGTCCCAAAGCTGTCAAACCGCTCATAACCAGCTCACATCAGCCACAACCTGAGCTGCATTAGGCATTATAAAGACTCCCAAGGAGGATCCACCCAGCAGAGAGAGGGGAACTAACCAGACCTGGAGAGAGGCAAAGTCAGAAGACTGGACTTGAGTAATTTCAAGACTAAGCAATCAAAGAGAGCTGAGAAAGTCGGCAGGGTTTGAGGTGGGTCATCGCTCTGTGGGGCAGCCAGCTTAGATATACAGCCTATCTCCAGGATGTGACAGCAACTTCCTGTCTCTGGGACATGCTCTTGAAAAGATCCAAAGTGCTCTGTGAGTTTTGGATGATAATGTTACAGCAACCAGCCTCAGAAAACAGTGTTTGGTCTTCTCCAGGTTGTTGCCTCACTAGGAGCCTGAATATCACAGAAGATTTTGTATTCTGAAGTAACCCTTAGATGAATGGAAATAATTAGTGCAGAGTATTTGGTACTGTCTGCAGTTTTTCAGCACTGCACTATGAGTTTTGATGGAGTGGGACTGCGCAAAATTGGACAAATGCAGTGGGGATCAAAGCATAAAAATGCTTAGGAAAATTAGGAAAGATAGCCTATTGTGATGTTTGGCTTTCAGGAAAAACACCTGAGTTATCACTGCAGTCCTGGAGGTGAAAAAAGACCAAACCCCAAGGTGTTTAGCTGCTACGCACTATTTCACCTCTTCCAAATTTGTCTCTCCTTTTTAAGAAGTAGATAAGTCAGCAAATTCAATGCCCAGCCTACTTGTGATGACTTTCAGAACCATATTTACTTCAACTTTGTGCTTTTCCTGCAGCCCCCGGCTATTGCTGTTTTTTACAGTTTTGCTGGTGCCACTCGATTCAAATCACTATAAGCTGGTCTCTTATTTACAAAGCCAAAGACCTTCTCTTTCATCACCTGCTGTGTCTGCACCATCTTGACTTGCCTTCCAGCACTTTAACTTCTGCTCAGGAATCAGTAGCATTCAGGGAAACTTGAGGGACACCAAGCAGTTTGTCTTACTTTTGGGAGGAGGTTGCATTTTCTTTACTCTGGTTTTCAGCCACAGCAGGGTCCCAGTAGCTGCTGATGAAGGGAAGCTAGGCAGATCAGTAATGTGAGATGAGCAAAGACTAGAGGAGGAGGAGAGCTGAAAGAGACAGAGGAAAATGCTCACAGGCTCCATGGGCTCGGGACATGAGCTATTCCCAGCTGTCAGCACTGGAACACAGCTTTCCGTACCGTTCAATGGCCTGACTCCCTCCTCCCCAACCAGAGACAGAGGCAGCCTTCCTATGAATAGCTAGCCTGCTTTCCAGATCCCGTTAGAGTTATTCCTGCCCTGGGTGTGCCTCTTGTCTGCAGGCACATTTCCTAAATTCTGCTTCATCCAATCCAAGTTTAGAAGTCCTTGCTGTGGTGCAAAGACGCTGTGTATAATGCTGTGAGGTGGAGATGAGATTAGCTGGATCTTGTAAGATCAGGCAGGGAGAGAGCTGTCTCTGCAGGATCCTAAGTACTCAGGAGACGAGGCAATGCCAAGGTACCTGCAGACATTGGAGGCATTTGTATGCTCCAAAGCTGGGATCTCAAGTGACCTACTTAGTAGCATTTATTGTGCAACTTCAGAAGTACACAATCCCCAGAGAGGGGTAAGTTTTGCTAGCAGTTAGTTTCTGCAAGAAGGAAACTTCAAGATTCTGGTTAATTGGGTAAAAATCCTTGAATATAACTTCCACCCACCCAGGATTAAATTAAAACTTCCAAATAAAAAGGCCAGGTTACTCCTTAAAAACATTTTCAAAAAATGCAAAGGCTGATGACTGGAGTAGCTTCAGCTGACCTCCTTCCTCAGCACCCTGAGCTTTTACCTCTACCACTGACATTGCCTTTGGCACTCACTCAGAATACTGTTTAAAAGCCAGGCGTCTTGTTCCTGCTGATTTTCAGATTCTCTCTATAGTGAATGCACGAAGATAGGCAAGTCCAGAAAGCAACAGGTCCCATCTTTCATTAACACTAATCTTCAGATGAGACAAAATGCTTTGTGGAGGGATGGACCATTCTCTGCTGCAGCAGAGAGCCTGGATACTCAG
This sequence comes from Falcunculus frontatus, assembly GCA_013398115.1. Lineage (NCBI taxonomy): Eukaryota > Metazoa > Chordata > Aves > Passeriformes > Falcunculus > Falcunculus frontatus. The sequence goes on along the minus strand of VZRV01001115.1, from coordinate 1,034,472 downwards.
AGAGGCTCAGCTGAAGGGTATGAACTCCTGAAAGGAGCTTAGGATCATATTTATCATCAAGAACTACATGCACTCCTCAGTCTGGCTTTTTATCTCTCAGCCTTCATCAGCATACAAGTGGCTTTCGGGCAAAGCACAGTCTCTTGCACAAAGATAAGCCCTTGGAGTCCCCAGCCTGGATACACACAAGTTCCCAAGATATTTGCCCCACCAAATAAGGTTTGCAGACTTTGTAGGGCACCAAAGTTAAAATATACATTGCTTCACTATGACTTATGCATCTAGGGCAGCTTCAAGTTCAGCCAGTTGCATACCTGTATAGTACAAAAAAGGCAAGCTGTCAATGCAGCTGGGCTGATTCAGCCTGCCTGAGAGGAGCTGAGCACCCCTCTGCATTTGCAATGACACCAGTGTATCCACTGAAATAGCCCAAATTCCTTTTCATATTCTTGTCACTCCAGCCCAGCCCATCTTAAACATCTCCTGCAGGAGCGCATGGGGAATTTGGAGGATTTGAGGTTTTAGTCCAATCTGTGTCTTTATGCTCCTTTCTTCCTTCCTATTTACAGACTTTTTTTTTTACACATAATAACTGCACAACCAGGTACTCCTGGGTTCAAACAAACAGCAGAAGGGATGGAAAACCACCATGTTTCTCTGCAACAGCTGAAGCATAACAAAGAACAGTTTCTGGGAGGTCAAGCCAGACATTTCCACAGTGCATGTTCACTAGAGGAAGGGATGCTCTCAAGAAAAAAGAAGTAAGGATGGGTACACAGTTGTTGCACCGCTTTATGCAATCTTGGGACATACAACCAACCTTCTTCTATTGCTATGATTTTTCCAGAACCTCACTGATGGGAATGAATTCTGTAGACTGCAGGAAGGCAAGGTCCTTGAGCAGCTCTCTGAAAAGAACATTATATATATGTTGAAAAAGCAAGAGGTACCATTCTCTTCCTGCAGGGACTCAACCCCTCTTGGGTACCAGTCTCTGGAGAAGAGATTTTTCTAGCTTGGTACCCAGCCTCACCTTAGCACTGATACAACATTTTCAACAAGCATGTTGTACACCAGGCCAAGGACTTCTCTCTTTGTTGTCCCTGTCTGCCTGTCATTTGGTTTCTCTACTGTCATTTGTCTCCTTGTGCTGCCCTTTAAGCTCTTCCTTTGCTGAAAGACCATTCCCCTTTTTCTCTCTAAGTAGCAGCTTTCCTTAAAGCATTTATTGTAGCTAATTTGCCTTCATTCATTCCCCCACAATTTCCCTTTCTTTGCAAGGATTTTCAAGGTCTCTCTTGTTGGGCGTTTTTGATATTAAGAAGCACAGTTTTGTAATACCCAGTCTTTCTCTACAGCACAAGTACCAGGCTAGGCTTTGTATCTGGCCCCACACCATCATCACTGTGCATGTTGGGCTGAAGGGAAGGTGCCATGGTCTTCAGTGGGCAGAGTACACATTCCTCGGGGTGTTTGACCATGGGTGCACATGAGATCCAAAGGGAGCCATGCCAAGATAAATACCCCACGTTGGGCTTACAGCCAGTATATTGAAGCAACTCCTCATTTCTGGACAGGAGAAGCAGTGGGGCCTCTGCCCTGGAGCACAGCTCCCCAAAGCACAGTCAAGAGCCTTAGCCAAGAGTGGGATTTCCTTTGATACTGGAGCACGTCGAATGCTCTTTGCTTAATTGCCTGGGACAGACACAGGAGTTTGAGACCTGTGGAAAAAAAAGGGGAATCCCATCACCCGACAGGACTTCTCAAGTCTTTCCTTGGGTGAAGCTGTGTTTGTTGTGACACTAGAGAAGCCGGACTGGGGCCTGGGAGCACAAGGAACAACACATCAGGTTTCAGCATATAGTTACAGATGATGGTGAGAGTTACCAAGTTGACTGCAGTTACCAAGTTGATGGTGAGGGAATCCATGTTTCCTACAACTTTCTGTCACGTTGACCACAGCTGGCCAAGGGGCTGTCAGCACTGGCTGGCCAGCAAGCCAGACATTGGCCTGCTGGCCAGCTGGCCTCTGCAGCCAAGCCCTACTCAGCTTTTGCTCAGCAAGGATGCTCACTGGGTCTCTCCCTATCAGCTGTTGAATCTCATGAAACCTAAAAGGGGTGGGAAGGTGCTGCTGATTTGGGAGAGGGTATGAGGTATGGGATGGGGTGCCCCATGGCAGCAGTCCCTGCACAGCTCCTCGTTACATCAACCACTCCACTGGTTTACAGCTCTTGCCCTTGAGCCTTGGCCCTGCAGCCTGATGTGGTGTGGACACATTGCACAACACCCTTGGCCCTTCTCCCCTTTCCTGCCGGGGCTGCCCACTGGCCGGCTGCTGGGAAGCCGAGCTGCCGCAGCAGCCTGCAGGTTCCCAACAGGGAGGAGAAGATGCTCCATCCACCCATGTCTCCAGCAGGGCACTGAGGAGATGGCAGGACCAGGAAGGGTCCCCGAGGACCTAATCAAGCCTGCTGGTAGAGGTGGCTCTTGAGGGAGCATGGCAGGGGAAGGAGGGCCCCTCAGGAGGGGCAGAGAAGCTCAGCCTCCCTTCCTGCAGCAAACTAGCAGGGCTGCATCTAAGAGGTGCAGGAGCCACCATGTCCTGTACCAGATGTGCTGGGGTAAATACTCATTGAATGAGGAAGGAAATCCAGGTGAGACATGATGGGAGAGTAGGACCCTCCTTCCAAAGCTGTCTGTCGTGGATGGGACTACTTCTACAACGCTCCCCCGGAGAGAAGCAACATGCAGCCTCTTCTTCATGCCAGAGAACAAGCTCTTCTCATCCCTCAGCAAAGCAGGAGGGGTGGAAAGCTGTGGGGAAATCACAAAGACCACTGCGCAAGGGCCTAGCACAGAGCTAAATATAGCCACTATCTCAGCTTCCCAGAGATAACAGACTGTGTCCACAGTCCGCCACAACGCCCTGCCCAGACTTCCACCTACCTTTGCTTCAGGGGCAAACACCGAGCCACAGTTGTGAAACACCTTGCCCCACTCATGGCAAACAGGGGTAGAAATGCACCCTGAGCCACCTCGTGTGCACTCCATGCCTGGCACTGGGGGCTGGCTGGGCACAGCCTGTACAGCACAGAGGTGAACCAGCAGCTCCCTCGGCACCTCCGTGGTGCCAAGCTGCCAGCAACATGCAGGAGAAACTTGTGGTGGACCAGAGTGACAAGTGTGAGTCAGGTCAGGGCTTCCACTAGTTTTGGGGCTCATCCCATTAAGTCCACCACTTCCACCTGAACTTCTCTGGACCAGTGACGCTGAGCCAGGGTGCAGTGGCTCTGCCTGGAGAAGGGAGGGCAGCACTGGAGGGGGTCCATGGGCCATGACCACCTTATCCCATGTCTGTCTGGTGCTCCTGGGGAAATCTGAACATGGGTCCCCCCATTTCTGCTGTAAACCCTGTCATTAAGTAACACATGCTAAAATCCCACCATACCCTCAGCACATGAAATATTACTATAAGTCTGCAACACTCCTGCAACGGGTACATCTTTCAGCTCTCTCTCCCCAACTCTAAATACTGCCATTGTTTTTACCAAAAAGAGTTTATAAAACAAAAAAAGTGTGTTTTTTTCCCCCCAACAAAACCATTTTGCCTTGCAGAGTAAGAAGTTCATTAAATGTCAGCTTCCAGCAGGAAGTCTCCAGCTTTAACAATAGCTGTGTTTCCACAAGTTAATGGAAAACAAATGTTGACACTTCAATCCTGCTTTTCTGCTCCGTAAGGAAGGTGAGAGAGAGCAGCATTGCTCGCGGCTGTGCAGTTAGAGGTCAGATGTGGCACAGAAAGTATCCCCACTACCACCACGGGGAGAAGGTAAATGCACCTTCCTACCTTCCAGCAGGCTTTACAGCCTGTGCTGCTTGCCCATGGAGGCGGCGTTTGTCCACAGAGCCACTCCCCTGACAGGGAGGCCAGCTCCATGCACACTTTCCACATTATTGAGGACATTGTGCTCTGTGCTGACATGGACTCAGGAGCAGCCCAAAGGAGCAGAAATGGGAACTGGAGGCAGGAGTACAGCTGGGAAGACCCCTTGGCCCAGCTGGTCCTGCAAAGCAGTGGAGATCTATGACAGAGCATCAACTCACCTGGCAGATGTTTTCAGGATATTGGAAACACCTTTCCAGTTCTGCACATGTGTCAGATAGGGATTCCCATGGAGCTGATCTCTTTGCCAGCTGGGCCCTGTTGGTGTTTTGTCCTCATGGAAGGAAGCCACCTCTACAGAAAAAAAAGCATTTTTTTCCACTGCACATTGTAAATATTGTCTGGAAAGCAGATTTTTGAGTATCCTCTGGAGATTTCTACCCAGGGCCAGCACAGGTCTGGGGCTGTGTCGACAAGATATGGGTGTGAAAGTTACCCTCCTCCCCACCCAGCCCAGAGCACCCAAACACCATGGCCCAGCTCAGACAGGAAGATTGGTGCCCCAAACAGGCTCTCCCATCTCAAGAGCACATTGCCGTGGGTTTAGCTGCTTACCTGTGGCACCTGAAAAGCCTACTCTGCCCTTCTCAGTTCTGGCCCCTCAATTCAGGAAGGACATTCAGATGCTGCAGCAGGTCCAGAGAAGGGCAACAAGGCTTGAGTCTGGAACACAAGTTCTTTGAGGAGTGGCTGAAGGAACTGGGGATATTTGGTCTGGAGAAAAGACGGCTCAGGGGACACCTTAATCACTGTCTACAAGTAACTGAAAGGAGCCTCTTCTCCTGTGACACGAGTCAGTGACAGGACAAGAGGACGTAGTCTTAAACTGCACCAGGAGAGGTTTAGGTTGAACATTAGAAGGAATTTCTTCACAGAAATGGTAATTAGACATTGGAATGGGCTGTCCAGGGAGTTGGTGGAGTCACACTCCCTGAGGTGTTTAAGGAAAGACTGGACATAGCATTTAGTGCTATGGTTTAGTTGACATGGTGGTGTTCGGTCCTAGGTTAGACTCAATGATCTCAGAGGTCTTTTCCAACCAAATTGATTCTGTGATTCTGGACACACAGGGACAGCAACCTGGTGCAGGAGCCGACGGAGAGTGAGGGACTGGGGACAGCCGAGGCCTGACACAGAGCTTCTCACTTCTACCACAACGAGCCTGCCCTGCCGCGGGGGGGGAGTGGCGGAGCTGCTCGGCGAGGTTCCCCCCCACGGGAGCCCCGGCGCTGGCTCGGGGAGATTCCCCCACACGGGAGCCCCGGCGCTGGCTCGGGGAGATTCCCCCACACGGGAGCCCCGGCGCTGGCTCAGGGAGGGTCCCCGCCAGGCGGATCCCCCGTCCCTGCGCGGCCCCTCAGTAGGGGCTGGACACCGCGGCCCCGCCCTCAGAACTGGCCCCGCCCCCTCGCGTGCCGGGCGCCCGCGCTCGGAGCGCGCTGATTGGCTGCTGCTCATTGGGGCGGGGCCGGGCGCCGTTAAGAAGCCGGCCCGGGAGGCCGCGCCGCGCGAGGTGGTGCTGTCGGATGGGCTCCATGCACTGCACCAGGTACGGGCGCGCTGCCCCCGCCTGCCGCGACCCCCGGCGCTGATGCCGCTTCTCCTCTTTGCTTTCCCCGCCTGCCTCCTGCTCGGAGTCGCAGCCCCCTCGCGTGTGCGGGAGCGGTTCTGGCGCTCCCCTCCACGTTGCTGGTCCTGGGGGAAAACGGGATCCTGCGGCTTGGCTCCTGCAGCCCCCCGGCTGAGCGGGGAGCGGTAGCCCCGGGGCGGCGGGGCTGCCCCTCGGCGGGGCTCTCTTCTGCTGCCTCTCTTTTGCTGCCTCTCCCGGGTCTGGGCGGCGCGGCTTGGCTGGTGTCGCGGAGGGGGCGGGCTGTAGCGAGTTAACACCGCCCGGGCAGATGCCTGCGGGAAGCGGGCTGTGCCCGCGGGGCGGCCCGGCCTTCCCCGGGTCGGGGAGGAGGAGGGGGTGCGGAGCGTCCGAGCGCTGCTTCAGCCGGCTGCGTGTCACGGCCACGAACTTTGGCTCGGCGAGTGCTCCGCGCCCAGCACTGTGCGAGGGGTCACCTGTCCCCAGGTAGCGTGGGAAGCAGAGCGGAGGCAACCGAAGGGGTTCGATAATGGAGGTGTAAGTAATTCCTTGTCTCTGGCTTAATTGTCCTTCGTAGAATGACAGGAGGGAGGAGTGAGTGGCGACAGACATCCTTTTCAGGAGAGGGTAAAGCTACAGGAAGAAGTCCGGAGGCAGAGTCAAGTTTGTTCTCCTTTTGAGGGGAGAGGGAAAGGAATTGGTCCCTGTACCTGCATAGGGCTCCCTGCCTTGCACATTTTGCTTCCTGGAGCTTTCTTTCCTTCATGAACTCTCAAAACTGTATCTCTGCTCCCACCTTCAAAGCATCTGAAGTTCAAGACAACCCTCATCAGCCCCAAAAGGGGAAACCTGCCTCTGCCTGGAAGCTGGGCATCAGCAGACTCTCCAAGTGCAGAAAAAGTTCTCTGGGATATCAAATGAGCTGGAAAGGCAGTTTGTAAAAGCACAGAACTCACAGCTGGTTATGAAAAGCTCCTGCTATAGTTTTTACCTTGGAAAAAAGCTCCAAGTAATGCAGTTGGGCAGGGTATTTTATGGCTTCTTCATTCTAAAACTGTGAATAACCAAGGTTTACTATGAAACCTGACTTCTCAGAAGTTACAGGAATTCATCTGAATAAATTTCCCTGGGAAAAGATGCAATGCAGATGAAACTGACCCAAGTAAGAGTAGAAGCATTGGAGGCTGCATTAATTTAAAGGAGGAAATGACCTATATAAAGTGTGTATGAAGAAAAACTTGGCAAAACCAGGTAGAGATGAGCAGAACAGTGTTAGCAGACAGGTGGATCTGATGTGTTTGTCTTGTGCAGCTGCCCTTGAGCTGAACGGAGGCACTGCAGAAGGAGTTGGCTGGTGGGTGTGTTGGGATGCAAGCCTTGGCACATGTGCTCTGAATAAACAGGTACCCTTGCTGAGTGGATGCTGTGAAAGCCTTCTCAGAGCTGCTGTGTTGGTGTTACAGGGTGGGGAGTTAAAGCACTGAATTGGAGAGTGTGGCTCTTGCTTTTTCTTGGCACGGGAGCAGCAATCGAGTACTAGAGCTGGCTGTGCATGGCTTTGGCAGCCAGAACTGCTGCATCACAAGGCCAGTGGTCACTGCTACTGCTGCTGGCTCATCCTGCCCTGTGGTGGGAGCAGCTTTGGAGCCTGGCCTGCAGCCAAGCAGGATTCTTATTAGGGGAATACTCTGTGTTTAAAGTCAGCTGCAGTACAGTTGATTTAAGGGGGATGTGTGTGATAAATCCATCCAGTGGTTTATCCAGAGCCAGGCTAAAGAGGGTCTGCCAAAAGCATCCATCTGAATGTGAGGGCAGGAGTGATTGGTGCAGTGTTCTGGGAGCTGCCTGGCTGCAGAGGCAATGCCAGGGCTACATCTGGCAAAGTGCCCTACAGTGGATGCATAGAGAGAGAGATGGTGCTGCATCCCTGGAGGAACAGGCTGGGTGCTGGAGGAGAGGCCGTTGTGGAGGGGCACATGGCCTGTGCCTTCTCAGAGAAGGACTTGCTTCCAAAGCCTCAGTGAACCTCAGGTAGGGCAGTTGTGTTTAGCAGAAAACTGTGGCTGCATGGATGTTTTCCAGGGGCTTAGCACAAACAGTGTGGAGGTTTGAGGTGCAGACTCTGTTCTGGAGGTGAAACTGGCTGATGTGCCTTCTGAGCTGACACTTGTTTTAAAGTGGAGTAGAGGGAAGAAAGCTCCAGAGCAGTGCTGGCTAAGCCTGTGCCCTGCTGCTGTGTCGGGCTGTTGCTGTCATTACAATACTACTTGCAGGCACTTTGGATGGAGCAGTTCTGGGGGACAGTGATGAGCAAAGTGTGTAGTTCAACTGAACGAGTGCTTTTTGGCTGACATCTGGGGTTTTATGAGACGTGAAGTCAGTTGTGTACAGCAGCTTGTGACAAACGGAGTTCCTACTCCTAAAAAACCATGTGAACCCCTGGGGAGAATCTCTCCCGGAGGGAGAAAAGCACAGCAGGAATACTGCTTTATGTAGCACTGAAGTTTGATAATCTGGGTTTTGTGAGCATGGGCAGGACTGAGCCATGGGCTTTGCTTTGGATTGGAAATGCTCTGGATGGAGCCTGCTATAGCTAGCCTAGTCAGGCAGTGCATCTGTGTGCCTTCAAAGGGTGACTCTGTCCCTGTAGCATTGGGAAGAGATGTTGTTCAAGGGCACAACAGGCTCTGGTCCTGCCACTTCTGCTGCAGTCTGTTTCTCACAGTGTCTGTAAATCACACCATGCAAGTACCTGCCTTTAATTAGAAGCAAGCTTATTTGGGATGGCTGGGGGGAAGTGATTTATCAATTGTCTGACAAAATTCATAATAAAATGCTTTTCTAGCACCAACTGACCTTTATTCTCATCTTCCAGAGTATTAGACTATTTCCCTCACAAGCAAGCAATGGCTGTGGACGTAGCAATGCAGCTGTACCTGTGCTCTCCACCCTTGCGAAGAGAGAAGTGTGCCTGCAAAATTGCTCCGAAGCCAAGCAAGCCACTGCGGCCCTGCATCCAGCTGAGCAGCAAGACTGCACTGAATGGACCAGGAGAGGCAGCAAACTCCTTCACACACAACAAAGTGAAGAAGAGGGTGTCGTTTGCAGATAGCAGAGGCTTCGCTCTGACAATGGTAAAGGTGTTCTCAGAGTTTGAAGATCCACTAGATATTCCTTTCAACATCACAGAGCTGATAGACAACATCGTGGGTCTGACGACGGTGGAGAAGGACAGCTTTGTCCTGGATTTTGTTCAGCCCTCTGCAGACTACCTGGACTTCAGAAACCGCCTCCAGACAGACTGTGTCTGTCTGGAAAACTGTATGCTAAAGGAGAGATCTATTGTGGGAACGGTGAAGGTGAAGAACCTCGCTTTTGAAAAGACTGTGAAGATCCGGATGACGTTTGACACCTGGAAAAGCTTTGTAGATCACCCGTGCCAGTATGTCAAGGATACGTATGGAGGGTCAGATCAGGACACGTTTTCCTTTGACATCAGCTTGCCTGAAGGAATTCAATCACACGAAAGAGTCGAGTTTGCCATTTCCTTTGAGTGCAATGGGAAGGTGTACTGGGACAACAACAGGGGCACAAATTACAGGATCATACGGTCAGAACTGAAGTCTGCCCAGGAAGCTATCCGTCCCCCACAGGCTCCTGACTTTGGCAGTGCATTTGACCGGTTTGGGAGCCCCCGGTGCTCCTATGGCCTCTTTCCTGAGTGGCCCAGTTATTCAGGCTACGAGAAGCTCGGGCCCTACTATTGACCCAAGGACAAAGGCCAGGTTGACTAACTGTTGCTGGTGTGTCTGCAGGCCTTGGGGCTGGTCTGAACACCGGTGTATGAATAGGTGGAAGAAAGTATGGCTCTATGTAGCTTAGCATAAGCCTCCCAGCAAAACCAGATGTGCAGTGCTCTGCTGGCAGGGGGCTTATAGTCAGAGAAGCAATTCTGGCTCTCCATATGATCAGAGACCAGGGACTGCTCATGTCTCTTCAGCACTTCTTCTTCCTCTTCAGTCAAGTTGCCAGTGTCCAGGGAAACACTACAGTGCTTATATTGCCTGTCCAAGCTATGTAGTGGCTGCTTTGTGTTGCCTGCCTAGTATTAAAAGGCTCTTTCAAAATATGTCCTAGTATTATATTGTTAGTGGGCTGTACTACAGCTGCAGGGTTCTCCCTGTAAAGCCAGCCTGTGCCTGTCAGGAAATAGTGTGGTTGGATTGCTGGTAATGGAGTCCTCTCTTTGCACATGTCCTTGTAATGAGGCCCTTCCTACTGGAGGCAGAAAGCATGTTTTGGAAGTGAAAATGCAATGTGATGACAGGAAGTGTGGCCCTTCAGCCGGCCGTATTAGGAGATGTGCCTGTGGGAGAGGATCTGATATGCTTAGTCACCGGTTGTTATATCAGATGATCTTGAAAATCTTGCATACCATTGGTGTTACCAAAAATAGAGATTAGCTGTAGCTGTGTGGTGCTTGTAACACAGCTGTGGGTTGACATCCTTGACTGCCTTCTTTCTTCAAAACCTTCCTGTTCCTTTAATCACAAGTGATTAGTGATGCTTTTTCCTCTTGATGGACATCTGAAGGTGGCTGTGCTGGACCCTGAAAATGCATTTCTTCCTCCTGTGGACAGTAAACCAGAGTTTTGCCCAGCTGGGGCCCAGGGTCCTGTGCAGGAGACTCTGCTCAGGTGTTACAGGAGCTAAACACAAACAGACCCTGTGGCTGTCTGTGCCACAGGGTCTTCCTGTATAGGAAGGTGACTGTTGTGTACCCACTGTGGTGGAAGTGCCTTGACTGAGAAAGGGGTGGTATGTGCGATCCCAGCAGTGCTTGGGGATGAAAAGGCTTTGGAACGGATGTTGCTTTTAAGATCTGGTAATGGTTTGTTACTCTGTGCCATGGGCTGCTTGGCAGCTAATGGTGTGGCACGGCTCACATGTTAGGGTGCTGTGGCTATCCTGGATGAGCGTGCTGGGCTTCCCTCACTGTTGGAGCAGTATCTGCCAGTTTGACCTGCAAATGCCCAGATTTGCATCTCTGACCATAGAAAGTGGCTCACCCCATCTACGCAAAGAACTAGCCATGAGGAGAGTGAGATGTGGGGTTATCCTGAGAGCACCCCTGCATGTGAGACAAATCACAGATGTGAGCCATCCCTATGATTAAGAAGGTGGCTTGTCTTCTGGATGTGTGCTGAGGTGGTGAGCTCGGCAGTGCCAAACAGCCTCACAAAACTTCTTGGGTGCTAACCGAGCAGAGTAACTTAATCCCTCAGCTCAAAGGGAGAGTGCTGAACAGTTTGTAAAAATAGAGGTCAAGGGAATACAAATTTTTCTTGTGCATAAGCTTTATATAATTTTGGGTGCCTCTAGTAGCCTGTGGATGTGCTGGAGAGAAGCAACAGGCTAGACTACTTAACTTTGTTAACATAGCTTTTAATTCTGGAGACTACTGTATAAATACTTACAAGCTGTTTTACTCTAACCTAGAAGGGATACTGGGATCACTGTTGGATATCAAAAGGGACAAGAGCTTGCAGGAAGAATAACTGGCCTTTAACTGCTGCTTTTTCAAAATACAAAATCAGTATGTGTCTTCACTGTGCCTGATCACTTAGTCGAGGTGATGAATCTACTTGCTAGCCAAGAGCTTATCAGGCTTGGTTCCTCTGTTCAAACAGCTTCCCAAGTCAGCCCTCAGAGCCTGCATCTGGTCTCTCTGGAAGGGACTGTTGCCTAGCTCGGCTTGGTTTTAAACTTAAGGCAAGTTTGAGTGACGCTGATACTTTTTATTTATTTAGTGTATGGTGTTAATGCTGTAAGACACTGACTGTAGAAAAGTCGTGTTCTCCTGGCACCTTCTTGTGCCTATGGAGAGCTATTTGTGAGCTGAAACAAGGCATGTGGGTCTGGGGTGCTGTGGATGGTGGTATCTCCATATGGGCTTGTTTTCAGGCTGTGTATTGGGTGTGCTTAGGGAGGAACATGGAAGATAAGCTAGAAGAGCAGTGCCATAAGTAAAAGCTAGGTTGGGAACTGACTATTTAACCAATAGCAGTTTAAAAATATTACTTGTGGCCTTTCCCCTTTTCCCTTTTTCCATTGCCAATGTGAACATAGAAGTGAGGGGATTGCTCTCCTTGCTCTATGCCTGGAAGTGCCTTGTAGGATGTTTTGCATGTTTGTTTTTAAAAGATATTTTTGTACACAACATTCAAGTGGAAAATGCACTTTATAATTGCCATGTAATGACTCTTTTAAAAATATGGTTCTGTTTTTATCTGATTGTTAAAATAAAGGTGGAACAAAATGTTGGCTGTGTATCTTGCCATCATCTTATTTAAGCACCCATGGGGCTGGGGAGGCGATTTGGACAGGGGTCCAGCTTCCTGCAAGTGGCCATTGGCAGGGAGGAGCACACATCCACATTGAATTCTGCTGCCCGAAACAGGAAAGAGCTGCCTATTCCTGCTGCCTTCCTGCCAACACAAATGCTTCCATTGCCTCTGCAGCCCTGGGATGGGAGGAGCCCGGCCCCTTTCTCTGTGCTCTTAGGTTTCCCCGCTAATCACTGTGTTCCTGAAGTACTCTTCACTCTTCCCCTGCTTGCAGTACTAGGAACAGCCTTTTCGGGTTTTTCTGCTTTTGTTTTGAGTCAGTCTCCGTTCTCCCCCTTCTCCCCTTCCCCCACCCCGGCTTGATGTGGGATCAGTGCTTTACTCTCTGTGTACTGGGCTGTGATGGGTGCTAGGAGAGGTGTTGCAGAAGTGGGGGCAGGCTCTTTTCTAATACCAGGATCAAATGAAAGTTAGACCCTTCTTTACGTCCAAGTAATTGTCCCTGATGTCACTGCAATAAGAAGCACAAGCAGGGAACATGCCCCTTTGCGGAAAGGGAACAGCTGGTGTATATGCTAGGCAGGGCTAGTTTCTGCATTTGACCTGGCTTTCACCACAAAGATTGAGCCTCGGTGATGCCCTCCACGTGTTGTATTTCAAACAATCAACTACTGAGCTGGGTGGGTTTTGCCGCTGACAGATAAGGTAAGATGGAAAGCCGTGGAGGAAGGGGGAGGAAGATGTGTTTGTCGTGGTGTGTGCTGGTTTGAGCAGCCCTGTGGGCAGTGCTTCCCATCTTAGGGCAAAGTCTTGCAGAGAGTGAGCTTGGCCTTTGCTCGACACAGAGATAAAACCGAGCACCTTCTGATTGTGGCTCTTCCAAGTCTCCTGCTGTCATAAGACGAGCTCTCTTTATAGGGTGTTTTGCTTTCTCTAGCGGCTGGGTAAGGTTCAGCTTTTAGTTTCTTAGTCCCTCCCCTAGTATTTACATCACAAACCCAAGCATGCTGACGCAATGGGGTGAAGCTGCTCCCCTTGACAGAGAAATATGGTACCTGCATGCACCTGGGACAAGGTTACTGTGTGGTGTTTCTTGCCTGTGATCATTTACTCCCCTGTGGCTCAGGGGAGTCTGCCTTGGCTGTCACCCACTGCTGTTTGTGTCCAGAGGCCCTTCTGGCACTGCCTTTGTGGTGGGATTCTTCCAGCTGGGAGCACTTGGGTCCTGGAAAAAGGACAAGGGAAAGGCTGAAGAGTGTACTAGGGGTAGGGGGAAAGATAGGTGTGTGCGATTTTTCCCATGCAGTGGGTAAGATACAAGCCCTGCACATAACCCCCTGCCTGACAGCAGCATGAGGCAAAGGGCTTCACCTTCTTGGCAGCCTTTTGCCGCTTCCTTTTCTCCACAAATTCTTTGTCATCTCCACGTCTAAACAACTGTTGTTAAGCACAATTAAAAATGCTTCAGAGTTTTTTTTACCACTCTGGTTCTTTTAATCAACCATACAACACAGGTCTCTTTTTAAAAAAGGTAGTTGGATTGTTTTTCTGGCTGCATGAAAAAAAAAAGTATTTTTAAAAGGTATTTGTGGCCCTGCCTCAGCACATCGCCAGGTGATTGGGGTGGCTTGGCCAAGGCTGTTTTCATGTCTGAATGCTGGCCGAAGCTCATGAATGAGAAAACTGCAGCCAGCCGTTTCCTGTAATAGCCTTGTGGCTCAAAATCCCATGTGACCACAGTTTCAGTTTAGGACATAAGGGAAGTCCAAGCCATCTAGGGCAGCTGAGGAGATGGTGCAAGCATTAGAAGGGCCAAGGGAGCTCAGCTCTGGGGTTTCTGACCTAATGCCTGGGTGTTATATGCTAGATGATACAGACATTGCAAGTGCTGCATTTATAAAGCCCTTGGTGGCAGGTGTGATTGTGTACTTGCTGGTTAATATACAAAGATTTCTTAGAATCCTCCTGCCATTCCACCCCCACCCCCAACCACTTTTCTCTGAAGTTCCCAAGCCTCTGTATCCTGAGGGTTTTTGGTGCCACCTCTGGGTAGAGATAACTAAGCTGTGGTGTCAACAGCTTAGTTGACAATGTTCATCTTGGATGTGTTTGGAGGTTCAGGTTTCCAAAGTTTGTGTTCCGGGGACAGTTTGGTAAAGGAGAGGAGGGCAAGTATTCCCCTGCTCAACATCCAACTCCCTTTGCCAATCTCCTGTTGGCTTAGGGGTGCTGTCCTACAGGGGAGCAGCTCTGCTGAACCACTGCTGTCACAGCAGCCTCCTCTAGAGCACCCTGGATTGCAGGTCCTGGATATGGTGACAAAGGCAGGATGTAGGCTCTCTGCACCTGCATGCTGGCAGAGCAGGGTCAGAAATGTTGTATGAGCACCCCACATTCTTGCTTCAGATGTTTGCCACGGACGGAGGAAGATGCTCTTGGGAAAAACTGCCCAGAACGGGATAATACGCAGAGGGTAAGAAACATGTCTCTTCTAAATCATGGGAGTGTAAATGTGTCCAGATAGTACTTTGCTGCTGGACCAAACTTTTCTTTGGTTTTAAATGTAGCTCTTAGAGGCACTTGCAGTGGAGAGTGACCTGCGGAAGATGTGTCTGCCTTGCTAATGGAGGGCAGCATAAGAGGGGAGGAAACTAGAGCATGTCATTTCCCAACAGCAGTCAACTGCTCTTCTTCAGTTTCCTCTCCACAAAGCACCAGCAAAGGAGCCTCTAAGAGACTGGGTCTCTGGGGGGAAGTCTCTTGACCACAAGGCAAGGGATAAACAGGGCTTACGTTTCAGCATGTCCCATGGAGTTCCCTGTTGCTCTGTAGCATCTCCCTTGTCAGGGCACTGCCCTTTTCTCTCTTACACACCATGATGCTGTTTCCAGTGTAACCATCACCGGACTCAAGCATCAGCTTGATTTCACAATGTCTTCCACAAGCTTGTGTGTGGTCACAGGGGGCAGGAAGGGCACTTGTGTGTAGTGGGAGGAGGCTGTGCTGAGGACACAGCTCTCAGCAGCACCAAGAGCACCCTGTACCCCTGGGAACAGCATAGAGCTTTGCCAAAAAGCCAGCAGCATGGGGCTGGGTTGCGATGCTCCCAAACTCCCTGGGTGTTTCCACAGACTTGCTCCTATTGGGCAGTTCAGCTGGCTCTAAACTATTGCCATAAACCATATTTATGTCCTTGGGGTTTTTTTTTTTTGATGGAACTAAGCTTCAAACCAGCTGCTCTGGCCCAGCAAGGTTCTGCCACTCTGCAGCCAGAGAAGCTGCCTAGCCTGTCTTTATCCTCCCCCTTGGAGGGGTACCCTGCCAAACCGTTAGCTGTCTTTAAAAGCTGGTTATTGACATTTACACAAGGCTTAAAGAAAGAAAAAGGGGCATCTTTGTGGAAAAATAATTGCAGCTGGCCTGTTCCTTTGGTACAGATAAGTCAGACCAGTCACCAGTTTAAATACTTTGGCTCCTGGAATGGGATATGGGCAAACCCTTCCAGCTAATGCATTAGTCACAGATCTCCTCTCTGCTCTGCTGCTATGCAGTCTCAGGAGGAGAGAAGGCTCAAACTCCATAACTCAGGAGAAATATGTTTTGAAGGCATAAGAAGAGTGTGAAACATGCATAAAAGCTTTTATAGCTTCCACTATTTCTGGTATGGGAGTCTTGTTGAGACCATGTTGATGTCTTCTACCTAATAAATCCTTGACAGGCTCAAGTGGGAGGAGGTCTCTAAGATGTCTGCTCCAAGCAAAACCACTCTCACAGCTAACTGAGGTCACTCAAAGCCTCATCCATGTGGATGAACTCAATGATGGAGATGCCACCACATCTCTGTGCTCTGTCCCAGGGCCGCACTGCTCTCCTAGAGGAAAAGACATGGTTCTCGGGAATCAAAGGACTCTGCACAATGGTGTAGTCTTGCCAAAGTACCTGGTTTCCTCCAGCTTCTGGCCAGACTCAGGATATATGGATGTGGGGGTACAATTTAAGCAGCCACAGGACAAAAATACTTCAGGGCTGGCAAGTCCTAATATATGTGCAGTTTGGGGCAAGGGAGCAGCTGCTATACGCATACAGCAAGGTACTTGCCATCCTCCAAGGCATCCTGCAGTACAGAATAGAGCCATATTCCCAATACAGTGGCTGGAAAACCCCACCGTCAAGAGTCAAAGGCCTAAATTGACCTACAGCCCACCTTCCAGTCTGAGCAAAACAGACCCCAGTTTCCCTCCCAACACTCAATATTTAGCAATAGGGAACTCATGATCTTCTGCACCTGCTTTCCATTGCTATGGCCCCTGCCCGAACAAAACTGGAGCACTATCAGCACGAGTGTAATTCCTCAGTGCTTGTGTGGTGACACTCCAGTGCTATGGAGACAGTCACTTTCATAGGAAAAAATTTAATAGTCCTCTCCAGTCCACTGAGGGTTTTACGACCATTCCCCTTTCACATGGTGTTCTCTTGGACACCTGGCAGGTGTTGCTTCTCCCACATTTCCCTACTTGCTGTGATTTATTGGCATCTGCGTGGCCATCAGAAATGCAGTGTTTCTTCATCCACAAGCTTGGCAGAATGTGTCCTTGATGGTATTGCAGGCCAGGGTTCAGGGTAGCTGTAGGTGATATGGCACCTTCCACCCCTCGCTCAACAGCACACTTGGTCACTGGGCTAGGAGGCATTGGAACAGGTCTCCCTCTTGGGCTGAGGACTGTCACAGTCCAGCTTTACTTTCTCCAAGAAGCTGTCTCCAAGCACATCAAGTCACAATAGGAGGCAAACTAAAACCAAATAAATCTACCAAACCCTCCACTCCTCCGCAGTGGCTTCAGCAGGAGAACTTCACTTCAGAGACCAGAACAATTATCTCTTGAATGCTTTATAGCCATGCAAGCAATCATAGCAGACACACACTAACTTTTAAGTTGGTGGTCAACAAGGTCTCTTAGACAACCAATGAATCTTCACACAAATCTTTCAATGCTTCTAAATGCCCTGCAATAACAGCCCAGTGCTGATAAACAGTGAGCCGTAAAGCCAGCAGGGATGCAGTCCTGGGGGTTAATAGCAGGATGACTGAGCATTTTAGTAATTTTTCCTTTTTTTAGTTTTGGTGTTACTGCAAGGAAACATGTCTTTTGTTCAGTCACGCTGTCTTGTGAGTGTTATTTCTGCTGGGAGGTGTCCTGGTTTGGTCTGATATTAAGAGTTCAGTACAAAAAACTTTTGTCATACTTAACTGCATCAGTCTGGATTTAGTATTTAACCATTTAGTTCCCCAAATACAGGCACTGCACACAGGACTTGGTAGCTCACTCTCAGACCTGGGAAACCCAAAGCAGCCTCAGGCTGCTTAGGACCCTGGGAACCCAAAGCTATTTTTGGGGCTTGGCACCATGTGAGATGGCTCCAGCTGGCAACTCAGGATCACTTTGGAGAAGCCAGGAAGGAAAGCAGCTATCGCCCTCTGAAATCAGAGCAATGTGTGCTAGCAAGGACAGATCTTTGAGGGCCTTCTCTTGGCCACAGTAATGCCTGTGGAACACGCAAGGCACCAGGAGCTTGCATTGGCCATCCTTCCCTGGCTCACTGACAACATGGAACAACTCCGCTGTGCTGGGAAAAGTCCATCCCTGGCCTTAAAGTGACTAGGTGGGGAAGCAGGACTTTGGCTGTTTTGCGAGTTCCAGCTGCTGCTGTTGGACCGGGAGGACCATATGAGAATTACAACTTGTGCTGAAAGCATTCTGCTCGATTCATGGTGCTTTCTGAGACATATCCTACAGGACAACAATGCAGCAGCAAGGCAAGTTACAACAAACACCCAGAAATAATGCCTGGTCTGGTAGACGTCCGCAGGTGAATGATTCAGGCTGCAGGCCTCTCCTGGAGCGGAGAATATGGTCTTGCACTGTAGGGCCTGGGACAAGCCCCTCATGCTGGGTTACACAACCTGGCATCAGAAACACTCACTGCTCTTGCCTTCTGCATGCTGGAAGGGCTAAATCTATCAAAGCTGCAGCTGGAGACAGCTTGGGAAAATCCTGCATCACAGATGAAAGCATCTGGGATGAAAGAGTGCCAGCATGCTTGCACATCGGTCCAAGCTGAGCCAGCAGAGGCTCTAAGGTTTCTGCTGTCTTTGTACAACTAAGGTCACACTCAGCATTAAAGCACTGCTCAGATCCCCAGACTTTGCAGCTGCATGGCCATTCTGCAGAAGGTGCAACCCCTTTGAACACCTCTAAGCCACCTGCAGCTTGAATGATGCTTTTCAAGGGGCTGGGAATTAGCTGCAGGTCACTCCTGATCAATCTCCTTGGTCTTCTGTGTCTCAGTGGTCTCTTTGCTGAGTGGAGTCATGATGACATTTTAGCACAGCACATGAAGTTTATTAATCTCTTCTTGCTGCCAGCCAGCTGCCTACAGCAAAGCCCCCCAGTGATGACAAGCATCTTTCCCCATCATGGGTAGAAAGAGCAAGCAAGGAAGACTGCCATAGCTCAGCTATCCAATTAACAAAATGAGAGATCTGCCAGAGTCTGGAAAAATTGCCCATCTGGCAGGATCTCGAAGCTCCACCCTCAGGGAATCTGCATTTCTGACACTCAATCTGCCTGCTCGAGGGAATACCCTCCTAGAATCAGCCACAAGCAGAGAGACTTGTGAGCCTGTTCTGTACAACTTGGTCTAAGCAAGGGTCCTCCCAGCTCACCTCCAGCCAAACAGAAGCAAAGGCTCTTTTCTTCTGAAATATACAGGAGGTCATGAGCTAACCTGGAGCTGTATTTTCAGCTCTGATGTTGCTTTTCAGCTGTGCTGCTTGTGTTTGTGCTTGGCTGCTTCCTCCTTTCCAAATTCGAGTGGTGGGTTGCCTTTGTTTCCTTAACAAAGAAGGCAGAAATTTGGATATGGTCTTACAGGAAAAGATCAGATACAGTTATAGCATCTTGCACCAAAGGAGCACTTAGAACAGCTAGAATCGTCAAATCCATCTGAGCTGGAATCAGTAGCCAGATTTTTCCAAGGTGCAGGTGACCCAGTAAGAGGAATGGGTGAGCAGTCACCAAGGTGAGTTCCCAGCTGCGGTATAGACCCTGAGAAAAGAAAATTTTGAATCCTGGAGACATCTGCATAATTCAAACTTTTCCATCAGTTGGAGAGAATGCTCTCTTCTCTGTTTGGTATGGAGCAGCTCTGCAGCCCAGCACACCAAGCTGTAAATAGAGCCCCAGGGAACCAGACCACTCCAAACTGGTGCAGTTTTTGAACTGTGGGGATGAATCATCCAAATAGCTTTCTTCAGGCAATACAGGGAAGAAATGTCACCAGCCATGTGAAAATTGAGACCATATGCTTCTAGGATGTTTTTTGAAAGGAGTATGACAAAGCTAGAGTGACTTCAAGGCTGGTTCCCAGGTCAGACCCCCAGCGGAGCAATCCCTCCTCTTCTGGTCCCAGGGACTCTCTCAGCTCTGGTTATTATTTTCACTGCAGCCAGTGTCTATTTTTCTGCAGTACCTAGTGAAAGGCTGCAAGTCCTTCAAGGTCGAGATAGAGCTTGTGTTTTGTTTGTTTGGAAAAAAATGAATGCCAGAAAAAACCAGATGCCTGAGAACTGCCTCTGGCCTCTCCCATCTGTGCATGAAGGCAACTCCTCCACAGCAGCAGCAGCCTCTCCTTCCGCTTGGCAGGTGTTGTCTGGACCAGAGCCATAGGTACAGGATCTGTTTTCTGTTGAGCATGCAAAGGAGAGGTTGTTGCCTGGCACAGCCCTGTGTACTTCAACAGCTGATCTGATAACACAGAGGCGCTGGCCTCTGTTCTTTGTGCTTCATTCCCTGAAGAAGCAGGGTGATCATTACTTTTTCTTTCCATGAGGAAGCTATTGGACATAACCTGGCACCTGAAAGGGGTTTTTTCACTGTGCAATTAGTTTCTGGGAATTTGGGGTTCTTTCACATTCTGAAAGGTGGCATTTTTCACCTCTGGGGAAGCCTGTCTCTCATCATCCAGCTCTCTGTGTGCCATTAATGCAGCCACATGCTTTGACCTGGTTACCCCACCCTGAACAACCTTGGCTACAGCACCCACATTTCCAAAGGGCATGCACCAATGGCTGGGAATCTGGGAGAAGTCAAAGTAAGCCCCAATCAGGCAAGGCAGCTAGTTATTTCTAAGCTGCTATTTCTACTGCAAGAAGCCCTGGAGCAGCAAAACTGCTCACTTCATGTATGTTCATTAGCAGCATGGATAAGAGCAGCATTGATTGCAGGCTATAATTAGATCTCCGGGACCTTTTTGGACCGGCTTTCTCTGGCATTGTGCTACTTTGAAAGGACTTCCAATTTCTTTTCTGAATAGTTGGGATGGCATTTCCCTATTCAGCAGATTTGGGACCGTTTCTGTTTTCTCCATTGTAGCTCACAGAGCTCTCTGAACTTGGTGCCACAAGCCCCACACCACAGAATTAGCAAAAGCTCCATTGTTTGACCACTCCTGGTCCCTTGAGTTGTAGACTTGGCCCGACTGCAGCTCTCTTCTTAGCACTGCATGGCCAACCTGCCAGGCAGCCCTCCCTGCTTCGCTTAGCTTGCCAAGATGTAGTTTTGTGAATACCTTCCTCTAATGATGACTCTGATTCTCCTGGAATCATTTTCTTAGCATGTTCTGTGCAGCCAGCCTAGAGCATTCCCAGAAGAAATGGATGCACTAAGCCAGCACTAAGCACGTACTCGGGGCATGGTGGCCTATGTGGAAATTATTACTCCTCTCTTGGAATGCTGGAAAACAGCCTCAGCATCCACTCTGTGAAAAACAGGGGTGGAAGAGTCAAGGGAAAGATGCATAGCATGAAGGACTGGAGTTGAGATAGCGACAGTCCACATGGCAAACGGGACCCAAGGGTGTCTCTGCATGTGGTTTCCCCTCCAAATGCTGGTGTGTTGGAGACAACCATTAAGCACAGCCCTGTGGTGGGCATCTTTCTTTGCCATGTTCACAGACCATTCCTGTATCTTCTCTTAAACTGCCCACTCAGCAGCTGGCAGGCAGGGGCAGAGGTGCTGGCAGCCCACTTGGGATTATGAAGCCAGAGGCAAACATGCACACACCAGATCTTGGCTGAGCTGTGTGCTGAAGGAGGGTATCTGAGGAAGAAAGTTTGTATCTCTGGTTTTGAACCCAATACATCTGGTCCAGGTAGCTCCGTTTGCAAACTGCACGTTGAGATGCAGATTGAGCTCTGGGTGGGAGCCCAGAGAGACAAGAGGCCTCGAAGGGCCAACCTTTGAGATAACAAAGGGCACAAAGACGGGGAGTGCCAGCCAGGTGAATGGACACTCGAGAGACAAGGCAGGAGCCGGGAATTGCTGACCTTTTTGATAACGAAGGAGACGAAGAGGGGTGATGCCAGCGAGGTGGATGAACACGGAGAGGAGGCCAGGAGCAGAAGACTGGGGAGGAAGAGCAAGCCTTGCGTGCGGACAGGTTGTGAGGGTATAACAGCCCAGGGGTTCCATTGTTGGGGGTCCTCTTTGGAGGCACCAGCTCCAGGTGTCTCTGTGTTACTGTGCCATGAGTAAATGACTTTAAGGAAGGAGACATCTGAGACTCTGCTATGCGAAACCTGGGGTCAGACTAGAAAGGAAACCTGGTCTGACACTGTGTGAGTGGGGTGTGCAGGGAATCAAGTGGGGCACCTCTGGGGTCACTGGAGTCACACGCCGTCGGTCCCAGCAGTCTGGCCCTGGGAGTGCGGCTGCCAAGGAGTCTCCAGAGTGGTCAGACTGGGAACTTTCCTTAACACCCAAGGCCAAATCGACTGAGATTAAAGCACATTTTTGAGTGGCACTCTCTTTGAGGACAGAAATTCACCCAGGAGAAAACGTTTTGGAGATGAGCCGCTTGAGTCTTCCTGCCTTCTCATCGGAGACTTGCTGACCTCATGCTGATGTGTAACCTGAACCAGAAATACTGAGTGCCTGCCTTTTCCCAATACCTTCACTCAGCTGTACAAACTCTGACCCACCCAGTGCAAGTTAACCGTGCTATTTTCTGCAATGTCAACATGAATTTTATCTATTGTTTATCCTTCAAAGCTATGCAAATCATTTGAAATAAGTTTATCTTTATTCCATAGCCTCCCCTTCCCTTCCCTCTCTATTCCCTGATCTTAAATTGCTTTTCTACCAGTTTAAAGCTAAAGCAGTTTAATGTTAAAGCTCTGCTCTAACAAATGACTTTGTGAAACTATTTGCTTACGTTTTAAATTTGTTCTCTGTGTGAGATCTAAGCCAGATCTGCTGAGGTTAGTGGCTCTCATAGGGGTTTATTGCCTGTTACTCCTCTGAACCCAGGAAGAACCAGTCCAGCAAAGGGAGCAGGTGTTTTGTTCTGGTGTTTTTTAAATTACCTACATCAGCTATGCACGTGCAAACCACAGTGTCTAGCCACAAGGTCATCATTGGTAGAACATGGCTTGGCTGGACTTGAAAAACTTTATGATAAGCAAGGGGTGAAAAAGAAATTCCAAGCTTGAGTTTCAGAGCCCAGCACAGGTTCTGACCCAGCTCATGCTGATTAGCAGCCAAAAATTTAGCCAGCAGAGACAGAGCCTCTCTCTGCCAAGACTGCCATGGGTTTTCGGCAAATTGGTCTGGCAGGAAGAAGGGATGGCCACAACCATTTCTGTTCCAAGGCATTTGACAAGGCAGTGCTTAGTTTGCACTGGAGCCAAAGTCCATTAGTTTAGCAACAAAGAGCCGTCAGCACCAGACTTTCTAATGTAACCTGATGCCACTATTTAATGTCTACCATGTGAATTATTAACAGAGTTCCACCCAAGGCCTTATCATTGGGATGCTGGAAAAATTTACTTCCAAGGGCAGGTTTGGTATCCTTTGCCTGACCTAGATTTTATAATTCCCTCCAATACCTTAGCCTTATTTACACTTTTAAACTGTCAAGCATGATGTGGCTTACTGCCCCTCCATGAAAAGAGAAACGAGGGGAAGAAGGGCACTGCTACCTGTCTGTTGGAAGGGAACAGGCTGGAGGGGAGAGAGAGGGCAGTTCTGTTTTCTGTTGGTGTAGTTCGCACTGAAAATGCACACACCTAGAAAGAAATTGAATGTTTAAGGCACACTCAGGCAGGGACATGTTTGCAAGGTAAAGACAAATCCTTTTCTGGCCAGACAGTAACTCAGGTTGTCTCTGCCTTTTCCAGGCCACTCTTTCGTATCACTGTCTTCTCCTTGCCATACACTCCTGTGGCAATCTCCCTGAGAGAAATTCCCATTTCAACTCTTCCATTCCACTCCTGGTCTCCTCTCCCTGCCTTGGTTTCTCTCTGGAAACCCACTGCTTTTAAAGGAGTACATCATACCCTCCTCACTTCTATTGGGGCAAGCCATGCCCTAGGTTGTTCCTGAGATGTCCACAGCTAAGTGGTACCCAAACATCTGGGTGCTCCTGCTGCCATGCAGGCTGAGCAGCAAATCATGCCCTGACGTGAGAAACGTGACAGTCATGCTGCTCAAGGGCCTGGCTTCTCACCCAATAATTGGCTTGAAGAAGGAGAAAAAATTGTTTGCAAGAGTATCATGGAGAGACATCAGGACGGGGTTATTAATAACAGGCAAGACATAACCTGCAGGCCACATGTCACAGGGCTGCGTGGTGAGGCCATCATGTGGGATGTGCAACTCAAGGTGCCTTCATGGAGAGGCAAACCCAACCCTCACTCCTGTCGACCTGCACCTACTCAACCTTTACACTGAATATCCTGCTGCTTTGTGATGTTGTTAGGCTGGCAGCCTGCCTGCCTGACCCCTGTATCTGCTAACTGTTGGGGAAGTCCCTCTATCCTCAGGACTGCAGATCCAGGTGCTTTTTCCCCAGAATATACTGCATTTATTTGTGGCACCTCAAGATTTTTCCTTCCCCTGTTTTCTGGCCACCTTCCTGATTTTTCCAGGGCAACTTGGGTTATTATTTCACACGATGTTCAAAACCCTAAAAAGTTACTTGAAGTGAGTACGCTCACTTGCCACTGAGATATGCCATCTCAAACTCCCCTTTACGCAGCCCTCACTCTGGCACACAGACGGCAACTTTCTTTCCATGGGATCCAGTCTGCTATCCAGCACCTCACGTGTCTCTGGTGATATTATACCATTCCTCATAAATCATTCCCCCATGGAGTTTAATTGTCGTCCTTTACTGCCAGCACTATGCTAGCTCCCACTTCACAGCAGTGAAAACAGATTTCTTAATTTCACTGTGTTACTAGCACGTGAAATTATTTCACAGTATTTCCAAACTACTCTTCTTCTCAGATTTCACCATGACCAGGTGTGGGAGCCAGTAAGTATCCCAATCAAGGAATGGGAGAGTCCACTAAAGGGACAGACTGTGAGAGATCCCCCAGCTTAGGCGAGGCCTCCCAGGATGCTTTTGTTTCTCCCATGCAAATGTATCCCAGTTCTGTTTCCCTGACTGACCCATTGATTCTCCTGCCCCTTTTTCCCTTATATGCCAAGGCCCTGCCTATGTCCCGCCCCCCAGCCCTCAAACCATTGGTCCCCGATGCTCTCCCCCGCTCCCGTATAAAATCCTAAGTTTGCCATTGTTCTGGGCTTTCATCACTGGAATCCTCCCCATGTGAGGATGCAATACTTACTCCTGGAACTCTACATGGAAGTCCTTCCCATCTCTTTGCTGCCAGTGTGTCGGAGAAGCCTGCCAGTGAGTGTGTGTGGAGTGACCCTGCTGAAGGCAGTTTCGTCCCAGAGGCGTCTTTGGAGGGTCGCAGCATTTCACCACCCAACAAACCCCGTCACGGCACCCGACAACCAGGAAAGGGAGGAAGATGCTACTCTAGTTTCATTTACTTGAAGAAGTGTTTGGCATGCAGCTGAAGAGCAGAATCCGGCACAGTTAAACAAGAACAGGGTATATCTGTGGCTAGACTGCCTACAAGACCAAAGACATCTGCCTGGACAGACAGCTTCTTACTTTCCATGGGGTAGTTCCCAGGGAAGGCCCAGCTGCCCATGTGGAAATCATCTTCCAGGACAGCTTCCTGTTGTGGGGGCAGCCTCAGGGGTAACTCCATCCCCATATCCACTCTGCTGAGACAAGATGCCCTGCACAGGGGCCCAGCTAAACACCTTGGGGCCCAGCTAAACACCTACTCTTTTATGGAGAGGACATGGAAAGAGGCCAGTGATCTGGGAGGGACTGGCAGTCATGCTGAGGGACAGAAAAGGCAGCCTAGGGGAGGCCAGAGAAGGCTGATAAGGAGAGGATTCTCCTTGGTGTCTTTGCTCTCCCCTCCTGCTGCTTCCAATACACAACCACCAGGGTGTTCTTGTGGGCTGGTGGAGGAGGGAGGGACCTGGAGAAGGAGCCCCAAGGTGAGGAAGGCGAGGAAGGTAGGTGGAGATGCCCCAGCACCATGGAATGGGAATTATGGGAGACTAAGACGGAAGGAAATGGCAGTGAGAGGCCTTTTCTGTTTCCGCTGTGTGCCTTCACAAGTCTGAGGAAGGACAGCAGAGTTCCCCAGGCTCACCAAGGCTATCCTACTCAACCACAGTGCTCCACAGTAGAGGAGAGTGAGGAACTAGTGAGAGATCACTCCTCTCCCCAAGACACAGCAGCAACCACAGACAAGGATGCCTCAAGGTGAGGCAAGCTGCACATTTCTCACCCAGCCTGCAAGCAGCACTGTCCATCAGATTCCCCCGAGGAAAAGAGGAGAAAAATGTTTGTCACACCCTGATCAGAAACCAGCCAGCAGCTCTCTCAGTCACACCAGCTGTCACAGAACTGCAAAGTAACCCTGAAGCTCAGCTGAGCCAAACTCTGTTGGGCCAAAATTATTTTAATAAAGCATATGCAACTCTAAGTCAGAAGGCCCATGGGAAACACCCAGTGAGAAACATAAAGTTTCCCCAAAAAGTTGCATGTAGGCTGGGTTAAGAAGCCTTTCCTTAGGTGTCCATGAATAGCCATCTAAACACAGGGCAGCAGAATCAGCTGTGGTTTTGCTGGAGCCAGTTTTTGCCTTTTTAGAGACAAAAATTCTCCCCATGAATTAATGTTAAGTCTCTTAGGACCTGGGTTTTCATGAAAAAAGTCTGGGCCTAGGAATGGCTTGGTTAAGAGGAAAATTAAGATATTTAAAAGGCCAAACATCAAGTGTTTGAAAACTGCATGATGAAACGTGGAGAAATCCAACCCAAACTATCCCCTGAGCCTTGATTAACATTCTCTTTGACCCTCCATCCTGGTTTGGGGTGAGGAAAGAATAAAAACATTGCCGTTTTCGTGGCACAGGCAAACCCTTCCCTACAAGGGTGTTTGAATTCACCATGAGAGAGGCCTGAAGGCTTGCAGGGAGCAGTGTCTGCCTATGGCACAGCTATGGCTTTCTTCCCACTGAAACAAACCCAGGCAGTCAACTTAGGCCTTTCATTCGCTCTTCAGGGAGTTTTTTAACCAAAAAGAAAGATTAGCATGGAAAAAATGTTTTTGTGGGTACTGGATTGGGGTCCGTATCTTCCTTGACTCATAGTGTTGGCAGAGCAAACCCTGAACATCAAAGTTGGACCCATGCCTTGGAGTCTTTAAAATCCCATTGGAACTCAGGCTCCGCTGTCTGGAAAGACTCCCTGCTAGGCTCTGAGCCTGCTGCTTCTTACCCAGGGCAGGGTTATTACTGCCTCTTGGCTCCAAACCTTTTCACTGGTGAGAGCAGTCATATTTTCCCCAGCTCCTGCAAGTTTCCTCAGTTAACCCTCACACCAGAGACAGCTGTGGACTCACAGGATACCTGTCCACTCCCTTGGTGTGAATCCCCAGAGGGAGACGAGGAGAAGACAGCTCTCCTTCTCACTGCCTCCATGGCACAAGGTAACAAGATTATTCCTCCCTCTGAGGTAAAATGGACAGAGCCCATTGCAGACACAGGATGCCTGGGCCAGCCATCCCACCATTCTCCTGCCTCCAGCAGTGTCAGATCTGTGATGCTGTTAAAGCACTGAAACCACTGTCTTGCATGGAAGTAACCAGCACAGACTCACAGACCTTCATTATGAGAACTGATCCCAAGAAGTCAGGCAGCGATCAGTGCCAAGACTCAGAGACGGGAGAAAGGCAAGGGAGGTGAGGTTTCCCAAAAGTCAAGAAAGAAATGGCATCTCTCTTCAGTGAGTTCATGAGGTTGAGATGGCAGCCTGCAAAGATGGGCAAGGACACGCAGTGCTGGGCCTTCGTGTGGAGGATCTGTTCCATGACCTTCCCAGGCATAGGGGTGAGGCTGACAGGTCAATTGTTCCCAAGGTCCCCCTTTTTACCCTTTCTGAAGATGGGTGCCATGTTCCCCTTTTCCAGTCACTTGGGACTTCACCTGCCTGCCGTCACTTGTGGCAGGCAGATCAAGGGGTCAGTGCAGCTCTCAGCAGCCTTTGCACAAATGGTTTAATGCACACAGAACGAAGGTCAGACAGGAGACAGAGAAGAGGGAAGCCTGGACAGCTGCCCAAGACCACCGAGGAGCAGTTTGACTGGGAAAGATCAGCCCTACAAAGCTCTAAGGCCCAGCATTGCTTCTCTGGGTTTGCTCTTGCAGCCAGAGATGTGTGACAGGCTCCCAGCCCAGCCCATGCTGATGGACCTGAATGTGACCACAGAGGAATGCTGCAAAGCAAAGGCATTCATAAGACATTAAGGCTATGGTGGACGTTTTGGTGATGATCACCAGGTTTTAAGCCTGTTGGCAACATTTTGAGATTTGGCATTTTCCCCATGAAGTCATCTAATGAGCCCGTGCTGGAGTGAGAATCTCACCATCTCCCATATAGGGAATCAAACCTCGTGTCACTCCCTGCTCCCCCTGCCCCTGTGTTTTTAAATCCTGTTTAAAAACAGGATGTTTCTGAGAGTTCAGACTCCCTTAGTGAAAGCCATATGAACTATTGCTATCCAAAACAGTTTGTTTGAATTGTCTACACTGAAAGACTGTGAAACTGGAATGCAGAAAGCCAGTCACCCCAGGAGTGGTAAAAATGGCTGCAAAACTACTCCCTCTTCATTTCTTTTGCTTTCTCAGCTAGTGCCTGCCAAAGGAGACAAATGCTTTTTAATTATTCGTTCCCCAGAGCTGCTAAGTAGACTAGTACCAAGCTAGCTGAAGTCTGACATACTTGCTTTTTTTAAAATATCTTTTTAAATAAGCATACTACATTTCCTTCAAAAAACATCTTTGCTGTGCAAAAGAGCAAAAGCCAGCAGTCTGTGTTTAATTGAGTCCCTCTATGTTTGGCTTACATGCACTTTAGGAGACTGACAGAAGTATGCAAACATGGGAACAGGGCCAGCTTTTGCGAAGTTAATGAGGAAAAAACCCCACAGTCACTGCTTCCGCAGAAGCACTGCCTCCCATGAACTGATACTTACACAACCAACCCAGAGAAGAGAAAAGCACACAGCACAGTCACTTGTGCTGAGCTCTCCTTCCCTTCTCCCTCCAACAGCACAGGGACATTGGGCTGGGTAGTTTTTTAGCCCATGATGCTGTGAGATCGTTTGTTCAACTGTCCTGTACCTATCCGCAGTCTTTCTGTCAGTCAGATCTGCCTTGGTCAAACATTGCTCCTGGGAAGGTCAGAAGTCTGCAGGAAGGAGAGAACTGCTGCAGGAGGCTCAGTATGCTGCAGCAGGAAACACCTATGAAACTTCTCCTCCAAAGCAAAAATCAAGGCTGAGCATACCTGTAGTGGGAATTCTCCTCCAAGGACATCCCACTCCATGTGACTTGGTGCAGGACCACTGGTGGTGGGAGATTCCCTGTTGCTGCTGGCTCCTGAGAGCAGAATAGCCAGGCTGGAAGTACAGAAATCAAGGATGTTTGTGTTGCTCCAAACACGAACACTTGACACTTGGCAAATGAGGTGGCCCATCACAGCAGTTTTCAGCCCTTTCCCAGGAAGAGGGCAGGGGAGGAAGTCCCAGTGCCAAATGTGAGATGACATGACCAAGTGGCAGAGCCTCACAGTGACTAGAGGTGAGAACTGGCTATCAACTCCACAGCTAAGCATAGCAGGGTGGGACACAGCTGGGCTACTCTGGTCAGGCCCTTGTCCACCACAAGGCACCAGGATTGCGCAGGAGACACCCGAGAGGGAGTCACTGTGCAGCTGACAGTGTGTCCAAGCTGTAAAACCAATGACTTGTTGGCAGATTAAGTGTTCTCCACTCTCAGCTCTGAGCTGTTGAGCAAGGAGACCTCACTGTGTTTCCCCACTCAGAGACCTTTTCTATGTTGCTCTGAGGATGAGCTAAGGACAGACCGCCTTGCAGTCAAACACTTGGCTATGAACTGACCATGTAAAGCAGAATTCAGTATGAGCACAGCTTGTCAGCAACTGGAAGGCCTTCTCAAGCAGAAAAAGGCTCTCAAAAGCATTCAAAAATACCCAGAGCCCTACAGCCTTGTGTGGCAACATCAAGGAAAGAAATTCCAAAGAGAAGATTTAGTACTGGACAAACACAGACAAGGGACTGGCCCTGAATTTCTCAACAACCCTGAAACTCAAAGCTTCCTTCTTAGATGCTGTTTTCTGTTACGCACAATCCTTAAACAGAGAGTTTTCAGCAGTACGAGCAGAAACTATTGCAGCTGGCTTAAGCGATTGCCAGCCATGGTGAAAATGCCTACAATGGCACAAGCATCCAGTGGGATCTGTTTTCTGCAGGTTACTGACCTCAGATGTACCAGTGATTTTCATCTCCCACTGCTAGTTGTGCTTGCCTCTCCGCAAAAGATTGCCTGAACTTACTTGGCCAACATTTTCCTCCAGTTAGAGCTGGAAAAAAGGACACCTGAATAAGCAATGACCTTTCTCAAGGTGAGACCCTCACTGCCCCAGCGACATTTCCAGTTATTTGACATCTTGAGCAATACAAAATGCACAAATTTATCCTCAGCTGATTCTTACAAAGTAAACAATCAAGAACACAATGCCTCTACAAAATTGCTACATCACAGGGGACTGCAAATATCTGAAAATTGAAATAATGTGTAAGGTAAGCACCATTTCAATACTTTCTGATATTTTCCTTGCTAGAGACCAAAAGACTTTCTGTATATTAATAAAGCAAGAATTTTCTATTTTAGTAGTCCACAGACCTGTGGTATCAAACATTAGCAAGTTTAAAAAATAACCTAGGGCTGGGAATAAAAAGCACTAGTGACTTGGAAAAAAATGCTGGTGCTTTTTTAAGAGTTTCAGGAAAGGGTAAAACTTGAAATTGGCCTGAGCATCTCAAGTAATGCTTATGGCTACACTCACCCTCCTACTCTTTCTGGAGAATTGGCTACGAGCACTTCCATGAGTTGGAAGCCATTGGTCCTTCTCACCTCTGAGTCCTTGTTGGTTGACCTTGGAAAGATACTTGGAGTCATCCTGGACACCTAAGAAAGAGCCAGATATGGGCAGTGAGCAAAACTGTGAAGTTCTACGTCCTGCCTTGACACTTTCTTCAGTCCTGCCTCTCTCTGAGCACATTCAGACCCTTCCTGCCTGACAGCACACTTTCCCCAGTGTCAAGAGCTCAGAAGTGCATTGAGTAAAAGATGAGAGCAGCATTATTTCCCCACACCCTGCCTCTCCCCATAGTCATGGCTCAGAAGAAAGGCATGTCTCTCCATCACACATACACCATTTATAGCAGAAACCACCCTGTCCAAGGACTGTTCCTGCCTTACCAGAAAGGACTGTGGTTTTCTGCCAATTTGTATTTTTGGAGCCTGTTTACATATAATGATGGCTCACATCACTCCAGTTTGTTGACATCTTTTTTCTGGAGGTCCTCAAACTAGACACTGTTCTTCTGAAACAAAGCTACAAACACCAAGAAGATGGAAACCAACCATCTCCTTTGCTCTCGTCAAGTGGGTCAGAGCTCACCGGGAGAAATCACCCCTGAGGGCAAACAACATGTAGCTCTAGAACATCCAGGATACCTTCTGTCCCGTCCAAAAACAGGAATGAAGCTGGATAAGCACCACCAGGAATTGTCCTTACAGGTGTGACAAGCTCTGCAGAAAAAAGGGCAGCAGCTGGGAGAGACGGTGTACTTATGGACACCAAATCCATGGTAACATGGACTGCAGGAAAGTCTTAGTCACTGGCAAATATGTATCTGGGTTTAAGGTTTATGCTAGAATTAGATTTGCATGCTATTTATTCAGAAGTCCTTTTCTTTTCCATCTTGTGCAATCTTGTTTTCTGAGTCCCTAAGCATTCAGTGAAGACTCGTGTTTGTATTGAGCCTGCCAGTTTTGGGGTAAAGATGAACTGGAATGAATCCTATGGTGTTATACATAGAGGGTGCCCTACAGTCATCAGAAAAGACAAAGAGAAAGGAGATGCCACCTGCAGAAACCTTGAGATGATTCAGAGTCCGAGAAGTAGGTGCCAGCTAAGCTCTCAGGGGACCCTCAGCGAATACCATCACCAGTGGCAGGATGGCATCGGGAAGAAAAATTGCTGAACTCGAGGAAGGTGTTTCAGATGCCCACCATCTGCAGCCAGCATCCCCCCACCTCCAGCTCTGTTTTCAGTCTCCTCTAAAACAACATCAGCTACTTTACAAGTTTGGTATTAGCAACCCGATGAAAGAATTTGTGCCTGATTTGCCACGTAAAAAGGGAACCAGTTTGCAGTGATGCTGTCACACAAGGTCAAAGTCACCTGTGAAACAGTGCAGGCCCCAGGCCAAACATGGAGACAAGTCCATAACAGCATTAGCTGCCAAATTTGGAAAGCCTTTGACTGCAGCACTATTATCTAAATTTAAGGGTAGCAGGACTGGTTAAATTATTCATTGCAAGCAAACTCTCTGGCAAACCTTAGCCCTGCTACCTGTTCACAGGTCTGTTTACTGATGTCTGTTACACAGAACAGTACGAACTGTTCGTGCAAAACACATTTCAGCCTGGGAGCTGTCTGCCAGTCCTTTACTTCTGTAACTCCCTGCCCCATGGGTTGTGCCAAGGGTGGTATCCCTGCTCCCTCCAGTACCTGTAAATCCTACCTATGGGCAGAAGAGAGATGCAGCCCATAGGGAGGAGCAGGATTCTGCCTGTAAAGCACATGGCTAGGTTTCACCACCATTTTTGCAGATGCTTATGCATGTATTTGCTTGTATCCACTTTGCATTCTTTCTTGTTCTCCTCCATGAGATTATCCTCTTTCTCCATGGGGCTTTTTTGCCTGTCTGAGGGACCAGACTGAAGACAGTGTGGAGAGTCCATCATTAGATGCACTTCTCTTACGGCTGTCCCTCTGTTTGCAGCCAGTACTCTGTCCCTTTCTGCCTTCAACAGCCTCACAGCCATTTCCAATTCTCCCCCTAAATAATTAAAACAAAGCACTCCTGTGCTTGTGGAAGAGGCTAGTGCTGTGGTATCAGTCTTGCATGCACATCCCTTTGAGGCCTTGCACTGCCTTTTCCAGAGGCAGGACTCCGTTACCAGGAACAGTCTCTAGCACAGAAAAACTGCTTTTTGAGAAGAAGGATGGAGCTGAAGGCAGCCCAGAAAGACTGGCTGCTCCAAAATTACAAAGGGAAAAATAAAGTCCAAGAATACTCTTTTTTTTTCCTTCCATTTTTTGGGGGGCATTCTTTTTGCAGGGGAGGGACAGTTCTCTTGACAACCCCTTTCACCTATAATCAGCTGTGTCTCAGTGTCTTGCCAGACTGGATTCGCTGCCCAGCGCTCTGGTTTGCTTCACTTGTTTTCATGCAGTTGCACATAAATTAGCTCTGTCCTGCCCATGCAGGATGTGCCTTTTCATGTTCCACCAGGAGAGACAACAGATTCAGTCTTTGTGGTTTGTGCAGACAACCACAGAGGCACTTTGGCAGGCAAAAGTTGCCCTGAGAGGGAGTGACACCTAACCCTGAAAGTGCTAAGACCAGGCATCCCAAATGGGATTGAAGAAGAATCTTCAATCTAAGGATCTGAAAAGCTGAAATCTCTTCATCCAAGCTTAAATACTAGCACCAAACCACTATCAAAAACTAAGCACCACACTTTCCTCACTTCAACAGACTCTTCCCAACTTTGAATCAGTTCAAGACTTTCTAAAGGCCAAAGGCTAAGCACCCTGATCTGCAATTGAGGACTTTGGCAAGTAATTGACTTCCAGATCAGCTCCTCCACCACCCCTGTGCAAAGTGCAAAGTATAGCAGAATGTGATCCCAACCTAAGCAATCGAAGAGCAGTTGTCACTATTCATTTTCACTGAAGTGCAGAAACAAAACATCTAAATCCAGATCTAGCTGTCTTCCTCCCATGCTTTTTGGGAAGGCTAGTGAGTGAGCTGAAGAGAAATACATCCCCATTTCCCAAAGCCTTTGATGTCTGGGAGATCATGTCTGGGCCTCACAATTGCATTCCCTCTCCTGGCTGCCTGAAATCCCCATCTCTCTAGTGAATGTTCTGTGGAAGCTTGGATGCTGCACAGCAGCAGCAGCAGCACAGTTTCCACCTCCCAGCTAAGTCATATGAAGAGGCAGCAAAGACCAATGGGACAGTTCATCCTCTGGCAGTACCTGTCTCCTCCTGTTAAGCTGCCTGGGCCGTGGGCTTGCTCCAGGGACACCATTCCAGGGCCCACACACAGGTATGAGCAGCAGTGCTACTGGAGATGCCTCAGGTCTCCAGGCTGGCCTCTAGCTGCTGCTTCAGAAGACAGGAGGTGCTGCCAGTCCCACGTGTTTGTGTAGACAGCTCAGATACCAGAGGGCACCAGACACCTACGTTTAGGTAACTAAATCTTTCCCCTAGCAGGCCCTACAAGTCTAATTCTTTAAGAGCTTAATATAGAGGGACTTATGTGTCGTTTGTGCCAAGCTCTTCTGAGATGGGGAGAAATAAAGTGGAATTGGAACAGGACTAGATTGAGAGCTATAACTCTATGGCAAATCCAGCAAGTGAGAACCATTTCTAATCAACAGGCTTCTAATCCTTCTGTCTTCTTGAGAAAACAACTTTCTAGCTGGTCTCCATTTACCATTAAACTCTGCTAAAAATCATACTTCTGTACACTATATCTGGAAAGGCTCACAGACTCCTTTTCCATTTCAAAGCCTGTCATTTGAGGTTGTACCTGTTAGAGTGCCTCAACAAAACTGTTT
Source organism: Falcunculus frontatus (assembly GCA_013398115.1). NCBI lineage: Eukaryota > Metazoa > Chordata > Aves > Passeriformes > Falcunculus > Falcunculus frontatus. Next base: position 1,000,366 of record VZRV01001115.1, on the reverse strand, counting down.
TGTAGTAGGACACTACAGTCCCCTGCCATCCTTTGAGTTCTCTCTCGTGTTGGTAGATTCTGCAAGGATGGCTGTGAGCACAGCCAGATTGCCCTCTACAATCCAGTAAATCACTGGTGCCTTTGCAGCATCTGAAAGGGTCCACAGACACCCTGCAACCTGAGGATTTGTCTGCATATATTCTCCCAAGACCAGTTTTCATGCTCTCATGAAGCCAAAGTAAATCAAACATGGATCAGTAGAGGATCCTGGCATAACTATAGTCCAGGATTATCTTGTTCTAGCTCATTAGGGTATTCTTACTGTCTTTTGTCTCTTTATCTCAACAGTTAATTGCCCCAAACCCATTCCTTTATTATCCAACCAGCATATTTTTATGCCTTGAGATTTCTTTCAGATTTGTCTTGTCAGGGTTTAGGCTGTCCATTGTTCATTCCTGGAAGTTCAAGGCCAGGTTGGATGGGTCTTTGAGCAACCTCATCTAGTGGAAAGTGTCCCTGCCCATGGCAGAGGGGCTGAAAGTAGATGATCTTTAAGGACCCTTCCAGTCCAAACCATTCTAGGATTCTATGAGCTGTAGGTGTGCTGTAATTTTGATGACCTGCTAACACATGTGCCATCAGCACCCGTCTCAGGCACCTCAAATGCCTTCTTTCTGGTGCTTCTAGACATTCCTTCTCCATTCATGTCAGTGTGTCTTCCACTGATCTTCACAGCTCCTGGCAGCATAAGAGAGTTGAAGAGCAATTGCTAATGTTCCTTTGCAGTCATCACAAACACAGTCTAGAGGGTTTTATGCTGTCAGCTCAAGTGACTGCCTGCACTCAGAGCTCTTGGAAGTCTCAATGCTAGAGCCAGGGCAGGCAGACTGCAATGCCCCATTGCTCAGGAAAGCATTTGCAGAAGACACATCCTGCCTGTCCAGAGAGGACATGAGGAGCCAGCTGCTTTGGAGACCAGGAACTTGTGTGGAATTCCCTCAGGCAAGGGCCTGTCTTCAAGGGCTCAGCCAAAATTACAACAGCAGTGGCACAGCTACTTCCTCTGGTGGCAACCTACACTAAAATGTTGTCGACTGAAAAGAAACAGTAGAGGGTTTAGGGAAGACAGCAGCTGGGGAGACAAGGCAGCTGGTTTCAATTTCTAGCACTTTCCTTAGTCATTGCATAAACTTGAAGAGCAATTTAATTCTATGCCTGGATTTCCTCTTTAGAACATGGCTGGTAACTTTGCTGTAAACCACAGTCAGTGTTCAAAAGTTACTACACTTGTCCCTTTCCTTAAAGCAACCCCAGGGCTCAGCCCAGCTGCACATGCTTTGGGAGGTTATATGTCTGACATGGAGAAGCTGCTGAACTATGGTAAGATGCCATGGTCAGGACCATAGCACAGGGGAGCAGAGGAAGAAGGAGGTAAAACAAAAGGGAAGCTGTATCCCAGACATGCAGAGCACAGCTGGTGCAGGACAGTGGAAAGCTTAAACAGAAAAGCAAAAGGGGGACAGAAAGCAGGCAGTTGTACTTTGAGGTATGTTATAGACACTTTGTCCTGCCAAAAAACCCCTTAAGTGAACAGAGCAGTGCTTGTCTGCCAGGTTGAAAGTTAGGTGGTGTGGCTAGAGGAACAGAGGTTAGCTAGAGTGCATGAAGACAATTCAGTCCATTCTACACATGCTCCAAAACTCAAAGATTAGGGGTGGTGGGGGCACTTTAAAGATTATGACTGCATATGTGGCTCTAGAGCACAAGGAACTGGCTGGGCTGCAGGATGTGCTCAAGGAGATTTTGCACAATTAAAAAATATTCTGCAGATGGCAGAAGAGGAGGAACAGATGGAAAGCTCCCCACAGCAATGGCCATGTGGCTGCAGCCACCAGCTCAGTTGTTAAGCTGTGAAGCCATTTCATATCCAGTATGAACACAGTGGGACAAGCTTCCTGTATATCCAGTGGCACACAGCCAAAATCCATGCTCTCCATCTCTTGAACACAAAAGCTGATGTTTCCACCTCAGACTATTTTGCTCACTACCACATCTACCAAGAGGGACCTGAAATAGGTCTGTGGTCTCTTGGCTCAGAAAACCAGCTCTGCAGTCTTGAGCATGACTACCTTGGTTCAAGACAGAAGTTTCGCCCAGTATGACACATCTACTACAACGTCTATGGAAATGTTTCACACCAAGCACAGAGGAGTTCATTCACTCTCTGCCAAACCATGGCACTGAACAACAAAAACTCCTATGTCAGTCAGTATCCACCAAGGTGGGCAGATCTCTTGGCTGGAGGACAGCACGGCAGCATTTTTTTTTTCTGCCTGAAAGGGAGCTAAATCACAGGCTGTTAGAGTGATTCTGTTTTCATAGTGAAAGAGCATTCTCTAAGGATCACTCATTTTGGAAGCCTTCATCCAACACTTGCAGGGACATCACCATCTCCCAGACTAGAGTGGAAGAAAACTTCCCACTGCTATGTTGAAATCATATGTAGACCTCTTCATCTTCCCAATCTCTCAAAACCCAAATTTTAAAGATTTTTATAAGTTTAAAACCATTATTTTCCCAAGTTTTCCATGCTTGAAGACGACTGACAATCTATCAGAAAAATCAAAGGTATTTGAACAGGTTTACTTGCAGAATCTAGTAAACATCACTCTACCTCCTCCACATGATGCTGCACTTACCGATGTGGAAACAAATACCAATCAGACAAACAAATACCCGTCACACATCTAACTTAATTGTCATTTAGTTTCAAAATAACCCTGTCCTTCCCATGATTTTTAATCTCTAACGGTGGCAGCACCTCCAGAGATGTGCATTTGATAGCATGCATGAATGAAAGCACCATTAAACCATGAGAATTTGCCACAAGCAGTTTGCCATGACATGTGAAGGAAGCTAATAGATTCTCCATTTACTTATACTGTCTTCCCTACTGCTGGTGTTTGGTAAATGGCTGCAGCAGCATTCAGGAACCCCACCACCGCACTACACAAGGCAGCAGTCCCTGATCTGATAAGGTTTCTGTAAGACCTGTTCATAACAGCGAGGCCAGCAATGCAGACAGGATTACAGCAGAGAGTACAGCTGCTTCCAGACATGGCTTGTTATAAAATCAGTACAGGCAGGGTCAGAAAAGGACTATTTCATGTATGCAAAACAAGCAAGAACAAGGAGTGAAACAGTAAATTTCGGAGAAGCCAGCCCCAAAAACAGCAAATGAGAAGTTTTTGAGAAGGGTCTGAAGAAGAAACATGCCCATGTGACTCTGCGGATTAAAAAGGGGAAAAACAAAGCACCAGCATAGCTGAAGAAAACTGCTCCCAGAGATCTGCAGCACACCAACAGACAGGCTTTGCAGGCACCACCACAATTCCCTCTGATACTGGAAGACTGATTTCTTTTTCAGCTATGCCCCTCCCAGGCTTCTCAGCTCAAATAAATGCTCCTTATCTTCAGGCCTGTCTGTTTACTGAAGACTGCCAAGAGTGGTGTGACCCAGATTGTGCTTAAATACAGCCAAGCTCAGCGCAGTAGCAGTCAGTCACCCTCTCTGGACATGGTGCTTGGTATCCCAAAGGGCCTGTTGTCAAAGGGCTTGTTGATCAGCTGTATCAAATGCTCAGACTGTATGGACAGGTAACATCTGGCCTAGACTGCCGAGATCAACTAGTAAAATGTCACTTCTCTCTTCTTTTTAGTTCTCTATCATCTTAGTCCATATATGCACGAATGGAAGTGAATCACAAACATAGGAGTGTTTTCAAGGGAGAAAAGGAGGCAGAGTGAGTCTCACAGCTGGCTGCTACACCTGCCTCTAAATTACATATAAAACACTTTCATGCTACACAGAGCATAAGTATTCACCTGCTTATCAATTCAAGCTAGGAATTAATATGAAATAAATTTTGCTCAGCATGGGACTCTCTGGGAAGGTGTGTCATGCTTCACAGCCCGCCTGCAGCCCAGGTCCTGCATACCACTCCAAACCTGAACACAACCGCAATTAAGCAATTCCTGCTTATTGGGACATCTCTGGCTCACAGAGATCCATTTGGCTACATGTGCTCTTTAAAAATCAACATTGCTGAAACAGGGAACATAAACAAAGGAGGTCAGAATCACCTGCAAGTACTTTACCAAGGCAAGACCACTACTACCATTCACTTCAAACAGCAAAACCTCATAATTAGCACTTATTTAGCCAGAGTGTAGGCAGAAACCCTGCCATGATATATCTGCAAGCAGCATCACAAGATTTACAAGTAAGATCTGCAGTCATGACCACACCAAGTTAAGATCATAGGAGCAGGACATGGTGCTACCCATAGGCACTCCTGAACTGAGTGGCCACAGAGGGGACAGATGCCTGAGCCATGGAATCACATCCATAATCAGAACACACCCAGAGTCACCTCTGCCATAAAGAGGTGTTCAGGGCTCATCATTCACTCAAAAAAGACTTTTTTTCCATATAGGGCCACTTAGTGCAAGGCAGTCACGCTCCTTTAGTTTAAAGAGCATATCCCTTAAGTTGCTTCAGGTTTTCCTCCCACAACACCAAGTCCTCCAATTTAAAAAGGGCAAAAGCCAGCCAGCGTTGGAGGCTGTGAATGTGAAAGGACTGAACTAGAAGGAACCCAAGAGAGAAGCAACTGCTCAACCTCCAAAGCCCCGTCAGCATCCATACTTGCAGATCAGCACCCCATTCTCCGTTGGAGGAAGGTGTTTTAGACCGGAGCATTAGCCTGCTCCCTACCATGGCCGTTCAGCTGAGGCCACAGCTCCGTACAAGGCAGAGCAGAAGCATGTACTGACCACACCTGGCTACCTCATGTATCTCTACCTGGGGAATCCTCCTGGTGAGCTGTCATTGCTACCCCATGGGGCTGCCAAACATGAAGTTCTTGAGAGAAGGCTGGTATGGACTTGGTTGCAGCAGAATGATGTCCTATACATTTAGCCCATTTCAAAGGCCTGCAGTCAGTAACTGGGTCTCCTCTATCCTCCACAGGCAAGACTTCCAATTTCTTTATAAAGGACCTGTTGGTTGTTATTATTAAGAACATACAAAGATCTTACCTAGCATGAACTTCTTTCCAGAGGAGGCAAACATTCATTAGTAGAAAAAAAAAGGGAAAGGGAGGAATTAAAAACAGCCATGGGAAGCATAGGGTGAGAGAAATGAGTGAAAAAACACTGCTTTCTCAAGGTCACCAAAGAGCAGTCAAGGCCTGCAGTGAAACACCGAGAGCTCTCCAAGGGCATGAGAACATAAAGCGAACTGAGGTTTGTACTTATTTCCACTGCTGAGAACAGCCCCCTCCTCAGTGCAATGTTAACTTCCAACAAAATATGGAAACAACTACCTTGTTAGACCAAATTATTAAATTATTTTACTATCAGAGAAGCCCAGACAAAAGCAGTTTCTGTGGACAGCTGACCTGCTGTGAGTGGCCCCTGTAGCCATACCTCACAAGGAGTTAATGGAAGGCTACGAACTGTTGTGACCTCTCCTTCCCATTTGCTCAGGCATTTGCTCACTGAGACAGGCCACTGCTCTTTAACCTGAGTAACTTTTTTTCCTAACATAACCCCAAGATTCTGTGAATCCCTCTCACATTCATATAAATATATATTAAGAAATCTACTTGAAAGCGCTCATGTTGAAATTAGTCTGCAATTCCTTTGTTTAAAGTTGCTACTGTTCCACAAAGGCTGTCTGCAGTAGTAGTAGAATTGCTCAAGTACAGCTCCCAAAATGTGAAATAAAAAGCAACAATAGAACAAAGCCTCTAACTCGATCAACAAGGCAATCAATGTCTGCATGCTTTTTTTCTGCATAAAAAGGAGATTGGATTGTTTTTTATGTAGTTGTCGATTAATTTTTCCAGCATGGGAAGACTCCTCTAACAAATTAAAATATTCATTACAGCAGATGCACTCAGCAAGCTTCTTTGGATGAACAAATGAGATCAACCCGAAAAAACACTGTTTGGCTGAACATGAGCATCACTAGTAAAATCACCAAACCATGGGGGTTTTTTTCCCTCAAGTGCCTCCTTCCCCTGTGGTATGAAGTATCCAGGAAAATTTATCTCATTACTGTGTGTTGTGAACTAGTCACATGCATGGGATTTAAACCATCCAGCCATGACAATGTTGCTGGTCCACTAGAGAAGACCAATCATGAGCTGAGCTGATGCCAAGACCCCCAAGACTGCTGAAATCATCTCATGCTTTATAGACCAAATTCAGTACCTGACATGTTTAAAAATATGAAATTATTTTAATAAGTTTGTTTACATTTCAAACAAATCAGCAAACATTGGTAAAATTCACTTCATCTCAAAATCACAGAGTCAAGTAGTCTGTGAAAATACTTACAGCTTACAGTTTGACATTAATCCGACAGATAAAATAGTATCTGGAATGATTCTACTGAATTCTGCAGCTCACTGATAAAAAACATCCCAACCTACTCAAGCAGTAAACAGAAAACAATTAGTATTTAACCCTTATCTCAAAATATCTTTTTGAAGTTACTTAGCAAAAATAAACAACTCTGTACTTAAAATAAATGATGTACAATTACAACAGCTCTTATGCAACCTGTAGTATAATCTGTAAGAAATAAAAGTTTCTCATTTGACTGTGAGCCTGGTCACAGACCTGTAAATAAAGACTAGTGATAAAGTCTCTGGCTGCCACCATGCCCAGGGGGAGATCTGCTGAACTAGACTCAATTTCATCATAGAAACTTGCACAACAGTAACTCAGACACAAAAGAGTAAATTACCATGGTACTTAGAAGAACTACAGTCACTACAGTGAAAAGCATGTATATAAGAATTTGTACAAAATATGGGCTGACAGATAAATGGTATTTTAGGAGTAAGAATATCAGAGATTTGGATTTTACTTTCTGAAAATCCATCAAGTATGGCTACAAAAGGAAAAGAAACTGTAAAGTTCAACAAAACTCTACAAGAGAACAAGTATCTGTGTTCAGGAGAAAAACCAAAACAAAACTAAAAACCATCATTCTAAGCAGTTATGACCATCCAAATCTGTGACTCAGGAAAGAAAACATATGAAGCAACTGAGAATTGACTAACACTTCTCCCTCTTACATGAATTTAAAATGGAAGTTTTCACAGTTCCATTGATTCAGTTTAACAGTCAGAAGAGCAAAGCAGGGCTGGGAGGAGTTTGAGTAGTCAGTCAGTGTTCTTAACAAAGTTTATTAATTGGTTATTTTGTGTCCTGAATGTAAGTGGTAAAATGGGTGAATTGTAACGCAGGGATAGCAAATTTCTTTTTCTTTAACTAAGAGCAACCAAAATACATTATTCCACTTTTCAGAACAAGCCATTCTAATGCAAAGTTGATCACATTAATGGTGCACTTTGTAACAGTCCATGCAAATTAACACTCTGGCCTCTTTTGAGTATCATTTTATCTGAGGCCTGGGGAGAAAGCAGAAGTTGTTAGTAATTAGCTGTGGCCTTTAATAATAAAATTATATTAATTTTCCAATATTAGATTTTGCAATAAAGGCATAGCTTCATGGTGGCAGAAGCACAAGAAGATACCAAAAATAGCTGAGCATGTCTTTAGCCATGAATGAGAAGCTTCCTGTTTAATGTAATAATCACACAGCATGAAATTTTGACAACCTGGCATGTTTTGAACTTACTTCTCTTCACTCATTTTTAAGACCAAATGGCTGACAGTGTCCAAAACCAACATTAAATGAAGGGCAGCTATGAAGGAATAGGAGATGTGATCCTCAAAGTGAAAATCTGAAGAACCTTCTCCTTTGAAACACAGGTTAGAAAAATACTATCATACTACATTAATGAAATTTTTATTCAACACCCAGCTCTTCCATTTGATGGGGAAGCAGACAAACATATCCTTAAAGAAAAACCCCAAACAACAGAGTACTCCTCTTCTGCTTTAGAACTGATGAACGCGCATCCATTTCTCCTAGACTTTGTAAAAAACCAAAAAATCGGCAGGAACCCTTAGAAGAGTGCCTTATCAGCAAGGGCCAGCCCAACCACTGCTCTTTCAGTTCTTTCAGGAATGGCTTATTTGTGTGCAATGAATAAGCAGATGCTAGATATGACTGGAGCACATCACAGTGAACAAATACTGCCCACAGGCTGGGGTGGAACAGCAGCACACAGGCCCAATCCCTCTTAGCGGGTGTTTAAATTACATGTTCTTAAAAGCTTAACACTTTGTCTGGATTCCAGATATCAACCTCACTGCTAGCAAAGTTAGAAACAACAACAGAAGTCATCAGTACAAAAAAAAATTGCTGCAACAAGCTTCAAAGAGCAAAAAGCTTCCACGCTCCTCTTTATTTCAACGGAGATGATTAGTTAAGGTGCTTTAAGATTCTGCATGGCAGACAAGCTAGCAGAGGTGGCCATTTACTAAGCTCTGGAGTCTTTAGCGGGTATTTGAGGGCAGTTCCTGAGGCAGAACCCTGAACTGCTAGTTTCTGTAGCGGGGCATCTGTGGAGCAGGGGCTCCCTCTAAGGGGACTGAGGAGACGACTGTCATCAGCTGTCCACCGTGAATTCTCTCATTCACCCGCAGGTCACAGCCATCCTGCAGCATCCTTATAGCTATCCTTGCAATGTTTTTAGAGTCATCAAGTCCACTGTGAGGTCTCCCATCATAATTCATGCCCAGATTTTCAAGCATGATTGTCAGCTTGGTTTGGTTCCTAGGAACCTGATGGAGAAAGGGAATAACATTCAAAGATTAGGTTCGGTACCAAATCTTTTTACTCTAACACGGGGCAGTAAAAACACATGCAAATTTTAAGTCTACTTAAGTCACATATTACTTTCATGTTGCCTTCTGTCAAATCACTAACCATTTAGCTTCAAAGCACCTTGGTGAGACAGACACTCCCATTTTTACAGAAGAGACACAGTCAACAAGAGTTTGTCTAGACCTGGGATGATGTCAAGGGCCTCTCACCAACACCAGCTCAAGATAAACCTGTGCTGGTAAGGGTGGAAGCCAAGGCCTAGATAAATTTACAGTCTTTATAAAAAAAAAAATTACCATCCACAGTCGCATTGCAGAGGGAATCAGATTCTGGTTTTCCTTCTAAATTCTAAGTGATTAAAGAAGCACTAGGCTCCTGATTCTCACTGACATCAAGATCCTGAATGCCTTCAACCTTCATAGGATCTGATCAGCAACACCTACAGCAACCCTGTAATATCTGCCCAGCACAAAGTAAAGCTCTTCCCTTATTGAATGTCAAGCTCTCTTTTATCTAGAGGTTACATTTAGTATGAAAAAGCCCTTCAAAATATCATTAGCTAGACTGAAATCACATTCAAAAAAAGTATTTTCGTGTAGGCTGATAGGGAATTTGCTAGAATCCCCAATAACTTGTTTTATGGTAGTCTGACAGAAAGCAGCAATAAGGTTCAGCACTGAACTCAGTATTATTTTTCTCTTGACTATTTGATTCCACTGTCCATACATCCTAATCTTTCTCTGTCCCCGTTACACTATCAAAAGTCAAGATTATATGAGGGTAGTGGTGCAAATTAGTTTTGTAGTGTATTGCATGAAAACAGGAAAAAATAACTGAAAAATCAATACAACCTTTTCAGCTGAACTACTTCGAAATACACTTTGTCTAAAAATGTTATACCAGTCCTCTTAGATCATCCTTCAAGGAGCACAACCTGACTCTTAAAAACAAGACTAAAATCAAAATGTCGTAGATTATATGATCTTCAATTAGTGAAGTGAGATCTGCACATGAAACACATTTGAAAATCAGGCACCAGGCAACTAGTTTAAGTACTATAATTTTATACAACGCAAGTAGAGATGACAAGCACAACAGGACATTCTAGACATTTAAACCAAATTTTGCCATAAAAGAAACAACAATTTGTACAAACCTTGTAGAAGTTCCCATATGATTTGCGAATATTGATCCACTTTTTGGCAAAAGAAGGGTATTTGATACGGCTAATACGGCACTGGATGTTCAAAAATTTACTCATATCCCAAGATCTTAAAAAGTCAAAAGAGGAAAACATTAGTAATGTCTAATCCCGTGTTCTACGTATTGCACAGCTGTAGAACTAAAAGCTGTCTTGTCTCTGGTGATCAGTAGAAGGAAAACAGTTTAGGAAAAGCTCTTTTGCTATAGTCATGGAAAATAATTTTTTGATATGAATTTGTTAATCATGGGGAAAAAATTACACGAGCAAGACTTTCACCAGGATGGTTTCAGGTCCACAATGGTTAAGACAAAGAATAGCACACCAACTACTCCTCCTACCACATCAACACTGAAAACTGCCAATAAATTAGATGCTTACACAGCCCTTGGGGAAGCAAGCAACACCTTAAATCTTCCTGATTATTTGGGTATGCATGTGTCTCTCTATTTCAGGTAGGCTATTGAAACTAGACTGCACCTAGTTTTATGAGAAACCAGATCTCTATGAAAATATGAAGAAATTATATTCCTATTTATTTAGCAGCCCACGTTCCTGAAGGGAACCACCCCAACAAGTTTGTAAGCTGCAAGCTAAAGTAAAGCTTTTTTTCTCCATCTCATGTAGCTGTCTATGCAATCTCACCTATACAACAGAGATTTCAATGCACCTATTTTCCTTAAGGAATTTCACTGAGGGGATTCCTCTGGAGGGGAATTCCAGAGATATATAGGCCCAGTAATATAACCACTCTTGCACCAGTTTTGCTTTAGCATTTTCTGTTTTGAATTCACTGTTGCTTCCAAAGACAGCAATGTAATTGCAGGTTAAAAATTAGTTAAACAGAAATATTTACCATAGCTCCTTAAATTAATTAAGATTGGAATGGCATTATGTTAACTCTTTATTTTTAAGGTGTACATGGATCTACACTGTACACCTCAAGTCCTCCGTGACGCCTTTTTAAATGGTTCACACTTTGTTGTGTCCCTTTTTAAATGGGACACAACAATATTTCAGTGATGTGGGTTCTTCACCAGAAAAGACCTATGACCTACAGTAATTATCTAAAACTTCAGGAATTTTGAGAAAAAGGTCTTATGGCCAAAACCAACACTCGCTAATTTAAGTTGGATTAGTTTAAAAAAACCTGTGTATCTATTATGTATCTATTTTTCAAACTACTCATAGACTAGAATATTTATCTGGGCTTTACTTGGAAGAAGTGTTAGGAAATTATGCTCAGATTCCACATGCTGTTTTTTTGTAAGCTCCATTTTTGTTTCAGGGTTCCTCTCATTCTGGTTCAACAGAGTCATTGCATCAGAGCAGCACAGAACTGCCTTTTTAATGCAGCACAGCAGAAGACCTGCTGCAGGCAAATATGAAAATGCATCATTTACCTCAACATAGCTAATGTTAAAAACTCCCTGTCCTACTTAAATCCTTCATTCCAAGAGAAGGAGTAAAGCAGATATGTTAACAGAATAATAATGTTTCATAGCTAAAAGGCAAGTGGGATCTGCAAAAAAAAAAAAAAGCTATACAAGATAAAGCTCAAACACTGTATTTCACTATGTAACAAAGCTAAGCTCCCAAGAACAATATTGCACCACAAATGTATCTAGATCTCAAGACCTCTTCACCATGCAGTTATCTGGAGACTTGATTTTCCACACAGACCTTGTGAGAGGGCAAGTTCAGGTGGCAGTTCCAGGGACTAGCGGAATACACAAAGCTTGTCAGAGGTGGGATCCACCAGAGCCACAGTCCTCTAAGCCAAAGCAGAGAGGTTTCTGTGCTAGCCATTTCTCCTTGCTCCATAAACATCATCATCCATTGTTTTCCAGCAAAATATCCAGTATGTATTAACAGTAACACTAACAGACACAGGGTACCACAGCACAGTCACCACACACCTCTGAAGTCTCAGATTCAGAAGGGCACAAAAGTTACCTAGAACTAAAATTGCAGTGTTATTTTCAGGTATTATGTGCTAGATATAAATGGAGAATTACAGCAACAACAAAGCATAAAGTCTGTTCAGTATCACTGTTGCATACAGACCACTAGGAAAGAAACGGCGCCATCTGATGGATTTAAGCTTCATTTTGAATGGTTCAGTTCAGCTTTCCCGATTTTACCAAAAAATTCAATTAAAATAAAACCAGCAAAATGGCAGTGACCCGATCCATCTTTAGCAATGCTCTCACAAATATTAAACACGGTTTTAGATTGTGCTGAAGGTTGCACAAGGACATACCCGTCAGTCAACATGGAATAGCTATACTTTGTTCCCAGTTCTCGTTGTCTCATCCACTCTATGACATTCTGCAGAACTTGAGGAAAAGTATCAGCTTTATCAACAATGTCCTAAGAGAACGAAAAAACCCAAAACAAAGTAAGGAACATTTTTTCAGAAAAAAAAACAACCCAGCATTAAGTGTAAAAACTGTATTGGTATATAGGCACTTACAAAGTCGGCTTCATCAAAATCTTCACAAAAAACAGATTACACATTAACAGATGACTGGAGAGATTTTTCTAAACTGAAAAAATAGCACCACAAAAGCACTGCTACAAGAGCCAACCTCCTAATAGCTTCTGTAAAGGTAACAAGGTTAGTCAGCAGTTGAACTTGGATTAAAACCTTTGAGGTTGTTTCCCAGGCTCCTTCTTAAGTCACTTATCACACGCCATTGCCATCCTAAGACTCTAAACTCTTTAGAATAAAAATCTTAGAAGAGGAACTGATGCAATTCAAAAGGTACTTTGCTCTACTAAAGATTAAATTTCTCCACAAGAATTAAAAAGTGAATGCTCTTCCCCACAAAATTACCAATTTAGTGAAATCAGCTCTGTGAAAATTGGGAGAGGGAAAGAACAAGGATTAAGAGAACAGGCCTTACAGAAAAATAACCATGAAATACTACCATCTAAGGTTACCAGTCTGTGAAAACGTCAACACCACATCTCTTTTTTCCCTATTTCTTCCTGAAGAAACAAAAGTGCAAATTACCTGGGTTATTCCTGTCAGATTGATGCAGAAGTCTGAAAGCTTGGGATTAATCTCTGGCTTCACGTATTGCTGAAAGGTATCCTCCTGTAACAGGAGAATCAAACGCTCAGCTGCAGCACACTATGCAGCCTGCAAGGCAACTTCTCTGGCTCGCCTGCAGCCCAAAGGCAACAGCAGCTACTTGTCCTGCTGCAGGCTAAAAGGAGTGTGTACCTCCTGAGCCAGTATGAGCCTCCTGACTTGCCATCATCAGATTCCTAACGGGACAGAGAGCTTTTCAACCAGAACATGTCCTTCCTCTCGGCCAGTAGGCACCAAAGAGTGGGAATGTGGATTTAAGAGAGGAAAAAGGGACAGACTGCAAAAAAGCAGAGGATTTGGGAAAGGAAGAGTGCGAGTAAGGAAAAAAGAAGTGAGACGCACGAGCAAAGCCTTATGTTTTTTTGGTGGTATCTCTAAAGGTTCACCTGCAATTCAAGGAAAGCAACCAGCTGCACACCTCAGAAGCTTCATGCAAGTCCTACACCTCTGGATGCCAGCCAGGCAGAGACAAACGAAACCTCACTCTGGGAAACTGAGCAATACAAGAGTGAAGACTTGAAGGCAAGTCTCATGAAAAAAACAGAAAGCCCCAAATCCCTGCTGTTATACAAAACCTTTTAGAAAGACAAAAAACTACTCTAAGAGCAATAAAAACAATCCTGGTAATCTGCACAATCCTTTTTCTGCAGTTAGTCATACATGCAGCTATACTTTAATTTAGCATCACAATGATTACTGGAAATCCTCTTCCCCTTAAGAGTTCTTCATAAATGAACCATTAGTCAGAGGTGTGTGCACGTCCTCTGTTTCACTGAGTCACTCGGTTTCAGTTAAGCAGTGGGTAGTTTATCCTGAAAGAAAGCTGTACTGGAACAGAGCACTTGAGGCTACCAAATGCCTGCTAAGTATGTTTGTTTAAAATCAGGTTACACAGCTATCAATCTGTTGGGTACAATGTGGAAACATTTGAGCCTGACAAGAAGTGGAGTTCGCTCAACCTCACTTTCTAGACCTTTGCATTATTGTCTTCTAGATTGCCTCATACAGGACCACAGAAATTAATCATTTTTTTATTATGATGAATCCCTTGAGTCCTAGAAATATATTTGCAGACCTTAAAGCAGGGAAGGAAGGGGCAGGTGGGAACAGACATGGACAACTGAGAAAACTCGCATCAATAGAGGGAGTCAACAGCAGGAGAATGATCATTTGGAAAATGCTTTCAGAAGAGAAAGTTTTGTTGGTACCTAAGAGACACAGAGGATAAGCCCTTATGAAAAAAGAAGTATGCTATTTTTAATGAAGTTCAACATCTACCTAAAAACTAATCTAGACTTTCTGATGCAAACAAGTTACATCAAAGAATAGCATACCAACACAGCAATCAGAGCACTTACTATTTCCAGGGTACGCGTGTTTACTAAGACAACAGGAAACTCAATTATTTCATGCACAAATTCAGGTGGGTTTCCTTCTTCACATGTTGCTTCAAAGTCAACGACACAGATGTAGTCATAGTAGCTGTCTCCATTAATGTGTTCCTTCTGCATCAACTTCTGTTTCTTGTAATAGTTTTTCAACCTCTTTTTCAATACGTCTTTCACTCCTCTAAAGAAATAGGGAAAGTGACAAAGATCGCACTCTTGTTTAATTATTTCCTTGTTGTAAAACTGAAGCTATATTTAACATTTGAAAGTTCAACACTTATTAACCTCATTTTGAACACCAGCACTTGTGAAGTCTGAATTCCACTTTATCACAGAGGAGTGCTATTCCCATCATCTACACTGTACTCTATCCCCTTATCTGGGATAACGCTGAGGCTGTGATCCCCCTGTCAGTACAACACCAGGGACAGACTGGGAAGCATGGCACAGAGACACTCTGCAGTCACCTCTAGTTCAGCAAGACTCGGTATCCAAAGCCTTTCCAAAGCTCAAGTCTTTGTAGATTACTCCTAGTTGACCTCTGGAAGAAGTACCGCTTCACCTGTATTCCCCTGTGCCCTCTATCTGAAGTGACTCATGCCTGAGGCCTTTCTGCATCAGTGGCATAGGTAACACAGAATCCAGCCTAAATGCCCATATTTTAAATTATTCTGAATTTAAATTTGAGCTCGAATAACTCTATTAAAAGAAAGTATTTGAGATTTCAGTTGTCAGAAAAACTTCCTGGTCAAGATCCTGCTTTTCAGGAGGTTTGTGGCTATAAATAAATTCACATGGCAACCAATTAAAGTTACTTACTGTGTCCTTTTAATACAATCATTATAATATATGAGTGCATATGCCAGAACTGCCATGTACCGAACCAGAGCTGAATAAATGAGGATAATTTACCCTTCCAAGGAAGTTATTTTCAAAATTATTCATTGCAAATGAAATCACAGGAGCTGTAAGAGATACGTGTAGCAAGTGGTATTATCAGAAAAGCAGCCTACTGGTCCTCAAGGAAGAACTGAAATCAAACTACTAAACCTGCATTTGAGAACATCAGCTGCTTCTGCAGAGATAACTTCTCTTCACTCTGGTTTACTGATCTAGTTTAAGTCAATGTCCAGTTCATTCAAAGTTGAGACAGTATGGGAGATGATGGAGGAGGAAATTACCTCTTTCTTCATCAAACTTATAAAAAAGTTGAAAATGGGAAACGATCGACTATCACAATAACCTCAAAGGAAAGGATGAAGTGTGGCAATCTGCTCAATTCTCTCCATTACACAGCTGATTCACTATTTGCTTACAGACAAGACATATTCTGACTTAATTAAATATATTGACAAAAGAAGTCTAGCTTGGCTGAAAGAGAAAACTAAAGCTTTCAGCATTTACAACTAAATTAAAAAATGCATATAGAAAACTTATAACCCAAGAGAAGACCACGAACAGATCATACACTATTTGAATTCTGCTTTTTATTTTTAAATCAGAGCAACTGCTAAACAGCTATAGACATCTAATGTGTTCGACCAAAAATTTTCTCAGGTAGTGGTAAGACTTTTTCCTCCTGAAGCACTAAATTAATTTAACCAACTAACTCCCCACCACTACTTCCTCATTACTGCTGCCTACAGAAACAACACACTTCATTTTTCCCAGCTGACCTTCTTCACAATATCTCAAATTTGTCTGGCCACAGAATTATTAGAGTCTTGCAGGTCATTTCCAATACAGCAGGAACTACACTATATTCCCTTGCCTCTGCCCCAGTGAGCACAAAACCAGCTTATAATACATTCATTTTTCCACATTATTCTAGCACATGTATTCAGAGTAGCAAACTCTCCACCTAAGAGTACCTGTCCTCTGCATTGATTAAATCCTGAGCCCCATCAGCAGAGTTCGTATCAAGTATCAGATCTGTACTGGTACAGTAAATAAAAATACGGATGTTCTGAAGCAAGTTTCTAGTTGATGAAGACCTGCAGCACCACCTGAGAACCACTGCAGTTCTTCTTTCCCCCTAGACCAAAAAGTGATGGGAAGTACCTTACAGTTACTTTCTTATTCTTTCATTTCTTTGGGTTGCCAGTTGAGACAGCACACATTAAGCAGTATGCTTTAATCCTGCAACAAAAGCTGCAACAAGATTGCACGTAAAACAACTGGTGTCTGGTGCTGTGTCTGCTTTTCACTTTGTGCTGAGCTTTTAAACTTTAAAATAATCATCTCTCATGGCTCTACTGCTCTCAAAGATAAATCAAGATGTTTACAAATAACCTGGTTTCAAGCTTGAACTCTGCGAGTTTACTTCTGAGCTCTTCTCTGGTCATTCTGTTGATATAACCATTGGTTATAGCAATTTCTTTGTAAATCGGATCACTGAAGTCATTTGAACTGGCAGCTGAGGTTTTGCCATTAGTTTCTTGATCACTGATCCTACAATGCTGCCTACCCTAGAAGAAAGAGAAATCAGGAAGTCATTTAAGAAGGTCAAAACAAGAAGCTTGAGCATTTCACAGTTCGTTTTAGCACCAAAACGCAGTAAAGCATCACACTGTTACACTTGTGATCCGACTGAGCGAACTAGCTTATAGATAGGTAAGAGAATCAATACTGAAGCCTGCTCTGAAGCACTGTTTTCCTAAAAAGCAACAAACAAAATAAAGGGATACTCATGCACGTGTTTTGAGCCATGTCGAACAGCAGCTCTTGGAGACAAAACTTGAATACGCATACTAATCTCAACAGAAAGAGTTCTCTGGTGCAGGCGGGCAAAGCTTTCACCAGCATCGAGAGATTTCTCTCGACAACTGAATTAACCAGAATCCACACTGACTGGAACATGCGGGCCGGTGCCCAATACGTGCAAAATAAACAAAGCAATAAACTAAGAGGAAGAACTACGGGCACTTCGGCTCCCGACCGCTGCTCGCGGCCTTTGTGGGGCTCGCACACGGCGCGGCCTCGGGCGGGCCCGTGGCACCGGCAGCGCCCCTCGGGAGCCCCGGGCAGCCCAGGGAAGGGCCGGGCGGGCCGAGGCCCGAGGCGGGCGGGCAGCCGGGC
>VZRV01001115.1:946086-982662 GCA_013398115.1 Falcunculus frontatus | reverse complement strand
GGACGGCGGCCCGTCGGGGGCGGGAGAGCGCGGAGCCCGCCTCTAGGCGGAGCGGCGGCCCCGCCACCGCCGCCCCGCTCGTTCGGCTCCGTGAGACCCGAGCAGCTGCGGCCGCGGCTCCCGGCGTCCCCCTCTGGCATCAAACACTGTGGTGGGCATGTGCCACGCGTGCCCGGGCCGCCTCACGCCCGGCTGTCCCGCCCGCCCTCGGCCCTGCCCCTCTGCAGCAGCACCTCCGCCTCATGCTCCTGCCTCAGCCCTCCTGGTCTTTTGCCCAGCAGTCCCCCCGGGATTTGGGGTCACGGCGGCTCTCTGGAAGCTCTCTCCCTGTTACGGGAAACACACACTGGACAGACCCCTCATTTATGCCTCCGTGTTCCTTCTCATGGCACTGACTTTGCACAGAGCACCCTAAACACGGATCTGGGACACCAGTGGTGTGTTGGGTGCCAGCTCACAGCCACCAGGATGCAGTTGGCCCTCAACCCCTTCCTGCCAGGGAATTTGCCTTGCCTGCTGTTCCCCATATCCCTTAATGCACAGTCAACAAGCAGGGTGAGGTGGGTGGCACGAGACACGTGTAAGCTCTCTGGATCTTCTTGGACAGGAGGTGAAGGCAAAGCGTTGAAGCCTTTCTGTCCATCGCGGGTCAGTTTATTTTCTGCTGGTGCTTCCCACAGTCCTGAAGTGCAATCCAATATCCCTCAGTGATGGAGGCCGATGTACATTGGCACCCACCTGATGCAACCACGCCAATACCTCCACATCTGCTACCCACTAACCAGCCCAGAATCTTCTCTTCTGTGGTTGAGGCCCCAGCACCCACCCTCAGTCGTGCCTCCCACCTCACTCCAGCACACCGGTATCTCATTGCAGATGCTGACATCCCCTCTCCTAGACCTGCTGTGCAGCATTTGTCATCTTTGGTGGGTGTGCCGTAGAAGTCTGTCTCATCTTCTCCAAATGGAGTGACGACAGAATTGAGGTCACACACAAGTGCTCAGGGCTACGTGTGTGTCCCGGTTTTGGCTGGGATAGTTAATTTTCTTACAGGCTGGTGCAGTGCTGTAATTTTTGGATTTAGTATGAGAATATTGTGGATAACACACTGATGGATTTAGTTGTTCCTCAGTAGTGCTCACTCTAAGTCAAGGACTTTTCAATTTCCCACGTTGTGCCAGTGAGAAGGTGCACAAGCTGGGAGGAAGCAAAGTCAGGACAGCTGACCTGAACTGGCCAAAGGGATATTCCATACCATGGAACATTGTGTCCAGTATGTAAACAGAGGGGGGGAGGAGGAGCTGACTGGGAGCTGTTGATGCTCATGCCCCATCACTAGGGGAGGGGCTGGGCATCAGTCAGTGAGTGGTGAGCAACTGTATTGTGCATCACTTGTCTTTCTTGGGTTTTATTCCTCTCTCTTTCATTGCAATTACTATCATTAGTATTATTATATTTTACTTTGCTTTCATTATTAAACTGCTCTCAACCCATGGGTTTTACTTTTGCTCCTATTTTCCTTCCCACCAGGAGGTGGTGGTGAGTGAGCAGCTGTGCGATGATGCTTAGTTGCCAGAGGGGGTTAAACTGCAGCAGTGGGAAGGGATTTGCTCTTTTCAAATTCACCCTCCTGGTGCTGCCACAAACGCCCCTGTTGCCAAGCAGAGGAGCACCTGCCTTAGCACTCTGTCTCCAAAACCTACTCTGAATATGAGCAGGGAACCAAGCTTTACACAAATGCAATCAACATGGTACCAATGAGAACCACTGAGCTGGCCACACAAACACATAAAATACCTTAAAACGTAGTGGGGAAAAAAGCTGATCCCCAGAAATCATCTGCCTTGCTAGAGTGGGCAGTAGTTCACAGATACTAAATAAGGGGCTCCATGCTCAGATTCACTCAATGCCAAATCTCTTCATGACTTTGCTACAGCACAGGTCTACAACTAGGTGCAGACCCTTCTAGAGCTAGAGCCCAAGGAGCCACTGCAAGAGGAAAAACAAATCACACAGCCAGGACTCTCCTGGAGATTGAGATCACTTTTATTTTCAGTCATTTTGGCGAGGATGTGTGGGCAAGTGTGGGTGTGGTGCGTGTATGTCTGGGCATGCATGTGTGTGTGCGCAGAGTCCTGCCCAGTGATGTAGATTATATGAATACCTGCAATTACAGTCCATGAACTGAGCCATGAAGCGTGTGATGAGTGCTACACTGAGGCCCACTTGCTTGCCTCTTCTTGTGCTTACTGCAGTGCAGCATCTTCACCTCCCGGCACTGCTGTTCCAAGGATGCCAGCCCAAGATCCCATCCAAAGGGCACAAGAGGAACTGAGCTCCGGGATCTGGCTCTGCAGGAGTGAGCCAGTGGATTTTCATCTCACTTAGTGAGCTCCTAAGTAATTATTTGCAGTTCCCTTTGACACAACCGTATCTAACTCCTCACAGTGAGGAGCTTCTACTGCTTTGACAAACTTTAACTGCCTCAGAGGTACAACACAGAAGAAAACAGGGACCCCACGTAAGCTCCAGTGCTACAGCACAGCCAAGCACATCTTGAGTTCCTGGGAAAGCAGCAACCAAATACACTACTGAGTTTTTAAAGCCACCATGAAACTGTGGCATGGGGGATGTTGCAAGGGAGATGACCCATGCTTCTGCAGCCCCCAGTCTCTTCCATCTGATCTGAGAGACCATAAGGCAGGGTAAATCCCAACCTAGGCTCTCTTTCGGTTTAACTTTTTAAAGGTGAATCCCCCAAGCTCAGAGCAGAGACGATGCAGAAAGAACAACACTGCCATGAAAGGAGACTAGTCAAAGGCATCCTGGCCTTGTGGCAGTCTGGAAACAATCTTACTTCTCTGACCTTTTTGCTTACAGGACAGTTAAAACAGAGGTGTCCCACCACCCAGGACTCTCTGCAGCTGCTGGAAGTCTCCAAGTACTCCTGTAAGCCCTAAAATTACCTTGATGTGCAGCTTCACCCTTTGGGCTCGCTCTCACTCACCTCTAGCGATTTGTATGCTGCTTAGGGACATGCAATTCCTCACGTTACACAGACCCAGAAGAAGGCAGAGCTGCTATCCTGGGAGTTTCACTTGGACGGATGCAGGTTTGAATCCCAGGTTTTGCTTCAGAGCATAACACAAGGTACTCCAGGACATCTTCCAGCTGCTGAAAGTCCTGGAGTGCAAAGCAGCTCACCAGCTCTGCTTCCAAACCTGTCTGAACCAGTTTCAGTAGGAAATCAAAAACCGGTCAAGCAAGGGGTCTGCAAACCAATAAGCAAAACCAACACAATCATCTCGAGTGAAGTAGGCATCTAGGAGATTGCCAGGAGATTCTCCTCCTATTCCAAAGGAGTTAAATTCATTGTCAGCTCCACAGGGAGACAGCTGATGCCCCAGTCCTTTCTAACCTCTTTATAATACATCCTCAGTAAAGGCTGCAGAGTGCTCCACGGAGGCCTTAGTCATTTCTAACAGTTTGGTAACTCTCCAAGCAGGGACAAGAACAGGAACATAATACATACTCTGAACTCAGGTATCTGCTGTTAGGGCACTGCATTCAAGCCCTCTTTCCTTGTAGCTTGATTAATGAAAAATGACAGATCTTTCAAAAATACAGGGCCCTCACCCCCAGGGCTCAGGAATATTAAGTGGGGTCTGAGGCAGGAGCTCAGCAAAGGGACACTGTATAAGGATCCCAGGACACATCCTTAAAAGACAGCAACAGCAAAATCAAAAGTAATATGAGCTGCTTGGTTTGGTTCTCCTGCATGGATCTCCCACCTGGCAATTGCAAAGGGGAGATGTTTCTGAACTGCATAGAAAATTAAATGGCTTTTGCATATTAAAAAAATTCAGATGAAAACACAGTTACACCAGTTACTAAACAGTGGGTGGATGAGGAATCACCGTTTCATATTAAATAGACCCAACTAGATTGATCTCCATACTGCCACACTCCCGGCATTATGGCTTCAGTGCACAGCAGCAGACTGAGTGCCTGCAAAGGCCAGGGAATGCTCCCACGGAGGTGGCACACCCCAGCAGGAGGGGGGCTGTGGTCCCAAGGAGCAGGCTGTAAGACGTCTGCTCTGTCCTCTCATTCCTTCAATGCTCACGCATCCCAGACCAGATGGGCACACTGGGAAACAGGCCTCCGGCTGGAAAAGGATTCCAGATTGTGGTTTCTTTACAATGTGGTTTCCACGCAACTTCACAGCAACAAATCGCTAGTTTCTTCCTATGGAGAATGGAAAGAGAGGTGAGTAGCAGCAATACAGGAGGAGAAGGCCACCCAGCACGGGAGGTGACAGTAGGGAATGCTCTAACACAAGTTCTGCCCGTACTAGGGCATGTTTCATGGGCAGCAAGACTCAGGCTTGAGTCTCCTAGCATTATTCCTGACCACCATTCAGAGATCTCACTTCCCTTCCACCTCCTCCAGCCACCACAGACAATTGCGAGTCTCCAGTTTATCCACAGCAACACAGAAGCACAATCAATTAATGATTCTCACTGACATAAGAAGGTTCATTGCCAGAGGTATCAGGTCAACACATGAAATCTGAACCCAAGCTACCCTCCCAAGCTGGAACGATATCCTGAAGAGACATGAAGCTAACTGAGCTGCCAGCTTTTATTTGGCAGCTTTTCCCCCTTAAGTAAGGTACATGGCTTGATTTCTTCTACCTGGCCTCTGGATCTCTTGCTGGAGCAGCTTCTGCCCTGCTTTCCCAGCATTAAGTTCTTGCCAATGGGAAGATTTACAGCCTTGCACATAAAGCTGGTATCTGAAGGATCAGAAACCAGGGGAATATCACCTGTGCAACAGCAGCAGGTCCCAGCACATCACTGCCTTGCAGTGGTTGCAGGCCTGGCCAGCTCACATGCTGGTGGGCACTGCCTGCTGAGTTGTACCACCCATCCCAGGTCTGCCATCAGAGCCCAAAGAGTTAAGAGCTGTACATCAACACAAGTATTTTAAGTCCCTCATCTCTCAGACCTCACCTAGAATCTGATGAAGGGATCCTGGTTCTGGAAATGCCCGCCTCCTATTGATTTACACTAAATAAATATTTGCATGGAGCAGGGCTCACACAGCACAGTTACCAGGGCTCAGCCGCAGCGCACAAACTAACAGCAACATCTTTTAAGTCCTCAAAACCACATAGCTGGGGGAGAAACCAGAACTTCGGTGCCAGTGCTCAGCCTGCCCTTTCCCATATCTGGAGAGGGAAAATAGCTGCTCATGAAGCATGGCTGCCAGGGTCAGCCCAAGGGGATCAGGATCAGTTTGTACCACACAGCCACACACTGCTTCACTAGATCTCTGCACAAAGATGCCTGGGTGGCTTTTTTAGGAGGAGGACCGAGATCTACATTTTTAGTGCTCTAGTGGATGCAGTGCAGGGAGAGTACCACAATGGCAGTACCAGAGCAGCTGTGTAGGGATAGTGGTAAGACTAGGGATAAGAAATAGCATGTGCCAGAGGCACACTGACTGCCCTGCTTTCATCCCTGCATGATCATAGCACATCCTCACCACTTCACGGCACAACGTATGTGAACGCACAGGGCAGGAAACATTTCCCAGCCTGCTTCTCCTCCCGCTCTGCCAGCCTCCGCCCAAGACTGCTGCATGGGACACAGCCAACTGTTTTGTGGTGGAGCAATTTTAAAGGCCTCACAGTACCAACCCACTCCCCGGCAAAGCCTTGGCCAACTGCCACAAAACTCACTTGTCCAGGAACAAATCCAGGGAATCCAGCTACAGCTCATTTCAAGAGACTTTCCTCCAAGCAGGTCTGAATTAAATGGTATACCAAGAACATTTTTACATTCATCATGAGATCCAAATGGGTTTTCAACACGTGATCAATGGGTCCACAGAAACCTATCCCCAGTGCTTTCCCTCTGGTCAGCGGCCCTGCTATCTGCAGCAATCATTTTCCATCATGCCTTGTCATCCCCAACCTCCAGATGACTGCATCCACTCCAGCCACGAAGCCCCCACCTGGGAGCTGCCCCTGCCCCACAGCGTTTCAGAGTCCAAAGTCCCATTGATCCCCGTCAGCATCAACTCCACAACTGGAAAGATGGGAGCACTGCAGAGCATCAGCCATGTTCTGCCCGGTGGAAAACCTTTGGCACCAGCACTGATGGTTTATCTGGAAGAGGAAAGGATAAAGAAAAAGTAATGTAGCAGGGTTCATAGTGCTTGTGATGAATAACCTAGGACGCGATTTTCTCTAGGCTTCTAAATAGGGAGTGTGAAGTAAAGTAAAAGTAACACAGGCCTTTTTGAGAACACAAGCTTCCTGCCAGCAGAGTGACTGTGAAACTGGGACACAGTTAACAGACATTGTAGAAGGCAGGCTGGAGGACAGGAGGCATAGCCTGTCAGCACAGTACAACAAAAATGGCACTCTCAGGTTAGAAATGTGCTGTGCCAAGTACACACACACAAAGGAGGACCAAATGAACAGGCAGTAGTGACCTGTGGCTCAGTATCAGAGCAGCTACTTTGTTTTCTGTGCCAGGTGGGCACTTCAGCCTCACCTTCACACATAGCTCAACAACCACCCATCACTGAAGCTATTCTCTACCAGAAGGAGTGGTATTTTGGAATGGGAGGGTACTGAACAGAGAGAACAGCATCTAAAGCTACTGTCAAGACACTGGAGTGAAAGTAATAGGCATTCACATGCAGCACAGCAGCAGACACCAGAAAGACACTCAGCTGCTCCTCTAAGGTCCCTACCAAATTCCCTTGTGCCGCTCCAATTAGAACAGACCACGGCTGAATTTTTCGTTTTGCAGGAAAACCCATGTATCAAAAAGCCAAGGCACTGGCTGCCTTTGAGTGTTGTTCCACATTTTTTCCAACCACAATAAAGCTCTGTTTTCCAAGCACATCACCACTCTGTGGAGTGAAGTACATATAGGCTATAGATAAACAAGAGGGCAGGGCTTCTGTCCAGGGGCACCTCACCAAGCTGGAGGACTGGACCAACAACAGTGCTGTGAAATTCAACAAGGACAAGTGCATAACTCTACACCTACAACAGGACAATCCCATGCACCCCCATAGTCTGGAGTCCTGCTGGCTTGAAATCTGGTGGAGTACATATTGAACACAAGACAGCAATGTATCTTATGGCAATGAAAGCCAAGTTAATAAAATAAAATAATAAGGGAGACTCAGATGGAACAAAAAGAAAGAAGTTCTGTCCCAGAATAAAGTCCAGAGAGGTGGTAGTACCTTCATACTTGTCATCCAAGGATGACATCCTCACCTATACAAGGTCCCAAGGAACCTGACCTGCCAGTGAGAGTGGTCCTGCTTGAGCAGGAGGTGTACAGAAATTTCCTGAGGTCTCATCCCACCAAAACCGACCCACAACTGCATTATCTCCTCGTTTGCCCTGCCCAATGTGTGTCTTGCACCTGCCGCAACACAGCTCAGAGAACACCTCAGCCCACTTCACTGTACTTCTTATCCTTTGGCTGGGCTGTCTATAGGCACAAATAATTAGAACAGTCCCCAGGCTGTGGGGCTGCTACCTTCCAGAAAAAAGTGCTTAGTGAGGGCATGTTTTACGTAAGCTTTCTGGTGTCTACTGATGGGGGAATAGGTCTGCTTTTTGGTCTCACTTGGAACAAGGGCTGATCACAGTAGGAGTGGGGGGGTAAACCAAGGCAACATTAACTCGCTCGCTGCCGTTCTTGGGACAGATGATCTCCGTCAGTCCCTCTGGTCTCGGCTGACTCAGCAGTTCTCCTGTGAATAAAGGAAAACAATGAAAACTTTTAAGCATCAGCAAGGCAATTTTTACTTTTAGCATGCCCTTCCTCTCCCCCTCACCAGGTAAGCAGCCATGAGCGACGCAGGCGAGCACTGCAAGAGGGCTTACTGCTCCTGCAATGCAAGCAGGTCCCATACGTGTAACCATGGTGAATGTCCTGAGTACAGCTTGAAGACATGCTGGTCCCCACACACATAACATCTGCCATCTTTCCTGTCTCTGCTTTGAATCACTGCACACGGACTCAAGAGCTCCTTAGAGATTCATAGCATCTAGATGGAAGATTCCCTAGTGCCTCTTTCCCTGGGTGCATTTGCCACAACTGCCATGGGACTGCTGCTGCATCCTGTCAGGATCCTTGGCTATGCTATACTCTGCTGAGCATGCAAATCCCAGCTCCCAGCTGTCAGCTCTTCCATAATAGAGGCAATACGAGCTCTGTATTGAGTCAGTAGCAGTGGGGGGCTCTCACACCGCCTGGTATCCCTCTGTGAAATGATCCCTCTGCATCAGCTCCGCTGTTCAAGCGCCAAGTTGGCAGCTCCTCACTGCTGGCACCCTTGCACAATGTAGTTCAGGGCAAGGCACAGGTCAGCACAGCGAGAGGGGAAAGCCAGTTGCTGAGATGTGCCCAGCCCTGGGGAACACTTCCCCAACAGATCGCTCACAGCTAATCAAGTTTCCTCCTGGCTCCATTCCACATATGACTGGCCCCAGCAAGGCAGATCCCCCAGCCATCCACATGCCATCTCCTGAGAGTAGTCCAGCTATAGCTTAGACACCCAATAGCACCAGAAACACCTCTCGATACCTGTCTGGGAGGTAGGGTCTGCTCTCAAAGGCAATATGGGATGACCAGCAAGGGCTCAATTCTTCTGAGTGTGCCTACATGGGTGCCAAACAGACGTACCCAAGGCAGAGGCACCAGGTCACAACTGGCTTGATCAGTGACTTTCTTTACAGAGGCAGGCCAGCTGTAAGTGGGCTGCAGCCACAGGTCCACACAAAACTCTCTGGACCCATCAATCAAGCAGCCTCTGTGAGCTGTCCCCACTTCCACTAAAACATTCAAGACAGATGGTCCTTGGACTCCTCTATTTTTAAATGCACTTGCAATAAATTCCTCTGCTGTTAAAGAACATCAGAAAATGTCTCCTTGTGTCTAGCTGCTATTGCTGGGCACCCCACGAAAAACAGAAAAGAAATCACACTTCAAAGTACTGCTCAGCCTGTGCAGCAATAGCATAACAGGCAGCCCTATCAAGGGGCATGAAGCCCTACAAAAGCTGCTTCCCTCTTCTTCTCACACTGCTTCTCTTCTCGCTTTCAGGAAATAGCAGATCTAAAATCCCTTGTTTTTTCCAAAGCATGTCATTTAATATAGCGAAAACAGAGGGGAGGGCTTGGCAAGGAATACGCACAGTTCCCCTTGAGAGATACCCCACTTGTAGGGCCAGCAATTCCAGTTTGCTCCCATGGTCTGCAGTCTGAATTCACATTTGGTTTGAGTATCCTGTCATCTCACACCTACACTCAGACCTGAACTTGCAGAGCAGCTTTTAAGTAAGGAAGACGCATCTTCCAAACCAGAAGAAACGTGATGGCATTTGCAATTCAAAGATAAGTCTGCAAGGCAGTGTCCTCAATTACATGAGCTGTCATATTTTGAAAGCAGCATTGCACCCCATCAAGCACGTATGCCACAGGGCTCCATGTCCCGACAATTCACAGGTTTCCAACCCCAGGTTGACTTCTGAACTGCAGTATTGACAACTGTACTGAAAGCACCTTCTCTGAAAGACAAGTCACAAAATCAGTGCACCATTATGCACTTTAAAGACAGGGCTAATATCCATTAGATCTTAAACCAGAGGAGTGAAATAAGACTGGTCTGTCTGCTTGAGCCTTCATTCCCACCTTCCCACATCAGAAATACTTAGATGGTGATTTCTACCACAGAGAAGATTGCTGTATGGTAAAATAGATGTCTGATTTGCAGGCAAACCCCTTGCCATGGCTCTTCAGTCATCCTCCTTTTCTTTATGGCTTTACCTTCCCCTCCAGGCTGTTTCTGGGATAAAGCTCACCTTACTCTGTGCCTAGCCCCAACCAAAGTTCCTCCAGCTCCTCCCATTTCCTGCTGACATACATGCTGCTCCCCAGAAGAAAGACTTTTCTTATAATTTCTCCCTAAGACATATCATGCACCAAGTGGACAGAAGGTCACCTATGCGTCCTTACTATTCCTCCCCCTTTCAGCTAACAGATGTCCTGCTGCTTTACTAAACTGTGCTCATCCCCTTCTCATTGCAAACTGGTCATCTTTGCTGCACAAACTCATCACAATACTAAACCAGGTATAACTATCTAAATCACACCTCATATCACTGCTGAATAAAACCTGGTGCAAATCCCATTGCAATAAGCAATGTAATGTTTGCTATAACAAACAAGCATTGAGGCACCCTGCTTGGATACAAGTCTCCAGGCCCAGAATCTTTTGGAGGTTTCAGAAACCTCACATTTCTATTCAAAAATTATTCAAACTGTAGGAGGTTAGCAATAAAAGTCTTCAGGGCCACAGCACGGTGGGAAAGAGGAGATCCATAGAGGTACTGGACTGATTTATACAAAAGGAAAAGCTCAGTGCCTGGCATGTGGAGGTGTTTGCTTGGTTTAGTTAAGTTTAAATCTAGCTGTAGGACCTCGTGTCTGCAGGACTTGTTCTGCCCCTACATACAGGCTGTATTTTGGTTGCATATTCCTCTGTGAGCATGTCACAAATTTTACTGGAAACCCCAGTTCTGCCTGCCCTCTCTGAAAGGTTGCCTGCAATAGCACACACAACCACGAAGCTTATCTTAGTCTCAGCATGGACTTAGTTTTAAAGTTAACTTCCACAGAAGCCACTAAGGTTTTAACCGAAAGTCCAACTCCAGGAGACAAATCAGCATGACTAAGATTATTCATCTGATTGAAGAGCATGAGCCCTATTTGCAAAGGCACTTTAATGCTGGGTACTTGCTGACCAAGGCCCGATGTTTAGATGCATCTAAATCCCAGTTCAGTTGACAGCAGAGAGGCACCCGCCAAGCCTGGTTAAAAGCACCTGCAAACAGAGAGCAAATGCTTTAGAAGATGCTCCTTTGCTGCCTCTTCATTTGCAATGGCACAAATGGTGCAAAAAAGTTGTATCTGTCCCATGGCCACCCTCCTGGTGTTCTGGCACAGAAATTGGTCTCCACAACCTGGTAAAATGTGCTGCACAGCAAGTTAAGGTTGAGACACAAACCAAGACCCTGTCATGAAACTACTATGGTCAGTTTGGCTGCAGCCGTAAGTTGGTTTGTCAACGCCCCCAGGCAGATGGGCTGAGTGAGTCATGCTGCCCACACCATTTAAAAGAAATGTGCTACACATGGACAGTCCCAGGGAAAGGCAGGAAGAAACCTCCACCCATGCCCAGCGCTTTACCAGAAAGGCCTGTTTCCTTTCAGCATTAGCCAGCTCACCTGAAGCAGGTATTTCTGTGTCAGCAAGATGTTCTTCACCGCCACTGTTTTATCCCAGAACAGACACAGGCACACGCTCGCTCAGAGCCCATGCCAGTGATCAGACCCATGCATGCTGCAAAGCACACTTCACTGGCCTTTAGAAAATACCGTGAAATGCCAGATACCCATGACAAATCAGAGAGCTAGGAGAGAGGCTGACAGCAAGAAAAGCAAATACTTGTAGGAGTGTTTGGTTACTCCATGCTGGCAGCCAGACAAGGCCAGCTGTAAGCCTACTTGGCTGCCTAACAGAGAGTAAGGTTTTCCATGCAGGAAGAAAATCCCACCTTTGCCTTTACGCAGTTCCCACTGCAGTGGCTGTGCTAAGTGGCCCAAGGCTCCCCATTGATATACCAAAAATCTGCTGCAAGGGCATAGGGGATGAGACACTCTACTCTAGCCTGTCATGCCATCTCCTCTCCCTCAGAGCTCCCAGGAGAACACATTTGCACACTATCAGCCTGATGATGTTTACCATTTTCATGCTGTCATTCCTGCTGTTGGGATCTGGGCCCCATTGGGACAAACAGGCAGCAGCAGATGAGCAGGACCTGGCCCTGGTTCTGTGATGGTGCTTCTCTCTTCAGTCTGCTAGGGACCTTGAAGATATATTGCTCATGCTTCACAACAAGGGCATGAGAGCCAAACCCAAGCTGCTCCTACATCTTGTCCTGCTTCAGCAATGACCCACGTACTCCACCATATATCCCAGAGCTGCTCCAGCCAAGGACCCACTGGCTTTTGCAGCCTCAGTGCTCATATGTTCTCTTACCCTAAATCCCTTCTCACTCCTCCTCCTTGCTGAAGGGTTTCCAACACAAACCACTGCAACTGGGGTTGACTGCAGATAGACTTTACATCTCAGCCTCAACTGCTTCTCTCTCAAGCCTCCTTTGACTAATCTTTGCTTGTGACATCTCTCAGCATAGCACTCAGCAGTCATGCCTTCAGAAGAGTAGAGAACAGAACACTTCAACACTGCCTGTGTACCCAAAGCACGTGTCCCATGCTTGGTTTCCAACAGCACATGAGAGCTGTGGGTCTCAGAACATCCCTCTGTGTTGCATGCAGTCCCATCCCCTTTCATCCCTACAACTGCAAAGAAATTGGGGTTGGAGAAGCTACAGCTTCTGTGCCTGGCTGTTTGTTGTTTTAAGGTTCAATAGCTGGAGCACTCACACAATTACATCAAAGCTGTCACGGAGGCAGGGTGAGATGAATAGCCATGTGCACAAATTTCCCCTTCTGCTTTAAGCACAGGAAACGCCCTCACACACTGGGACTTTGCAGCCAGCTGTACAAGAAATCTTCCAGGAGTCTTGGCAGAAGGAAAGGGAAGGAGATGGTGTCTCACAACGAGCCTGCTTCTACTCCACACCATTTAAATCTTGTCTTTGCCACTCTCTGCTTAGATGAAACTAATTACTTGCTTTATACAAATGGTGCTGTGCATGACACACAAGCTTTTTCTCAAGCACTGTGCACAGAAAATACTGCTCTGTACTGGTATGAATTTTTAATATGCTCCTTGCAGCACTGCCTGCATGTCACGCACAAAAATATTCCCCAGGAAGATAGAGCACTGCACTTGATTTATTTCTGGAGTCCAAAGCGACCTTATCTACCCAGCCTGCTTGAGGCAGAGGGCTGGATAGAGACCTCCAAGTTAGGATTTAATTTTTTCTCACTGAAGGCTATTCTCCTGGCTACAAATATAGCAAAAAAACAAAAAAAGGGGAAAAAAAAAAGAAAAAGAAGCTGAAAGCAGAGACATCACAAAAGGGAGCAGAACAGGGTGAAATGCACATTATGAACAAAAGTTTCATAAGCATCATACTGCAGTCCCCAGTTAAAGGAGCTTAGAACTAGCAAACAAAAACAACAAAAATCATAGCCTGTGAAGGAGCCCTAGTGGAAGAGACTGCTGTGCAAAAAAGGCAACAGAAAAGAAAATGTCTGTTGGTAAGTACTGATCACAACAGCAGGCTGGTGAGCAGAACCACCCATCAAGTACAGCACATGCTCAGGAACAAATGAGCCTGGGATTTGATACAGTTTAAAAAGAAAGGGAAAGCTTGCAAACAAAAAGAAAGCTTGCTCTGGAAATGTGGAGTGGGAAAGGCAGCCAGTTGCAAGGCACAGGACTAGCCTGCAGAGGTGAGTCCCCAAGACCGGAAGCTGATAGCGCAGAGAAGAGGGTGAGGAGAGCAAGGGTTAGGGCTTTCCAAAATATGCAAAAGGAACTGATTTCTCCTTTGAAGGGTTCAAGACCAAAACAACCAACAGCTTCCTTGAGCACAGAGCAGTCTCCTGTGGCTGTCCAGCTCCAATCTAGAGCATCACAACTGCTAGAGGGGCAGGCTCTTGGGCCTGCTGGCTGATCCAAGCATTGGACAACTTTCCAGTTCCTGCATTCACAGCATCAGCCAGCACCTCATCCCTAGGCCTCATAGCTCTGACTGTGGACATCTATATGGCTCACCTTGCATACTTGCCCCAGATGGCTGCATGGGAAATTGTTTTCTCAAGGCTCTTAAGTCATGTGAGATGAAGGAAACACAAAACAACCTCTGGAAACAGACAGCAGTACTTTTCAGCTTGAAGCTGAGAGGTGAAGCTTTAGAACCCAGAGCTGCAGTTCTCCAGGCCAGGAACCCCAGAGGTGCTGCAGAAGCTGGGCTCTGCTCAGCTCAAGGCCAGGCAGCTTTTCCCACAGCAGGTGAGATCACTCTGCACTTTACCTCCTACCCAAGGAGCTACCGGGCTAATTACCCTGGCAGGAAGCCCAGGGGTGTGCTAAAGGCTAGGGTGCTCTGCAAGGCCTGTGCAGGAGACACAGGCAGACAGATGCTGCAACTGGCAATCACTAAGTCTATTTTCTACCACTCAGGGAGGGAGAGTGTCACCCAAACTCCAGCTATGGTCTGAAAGGCTTAAGGGGGTTAAATACCCTCCTTCTTCCCCAAGTCATTATAGGGACCGCTAGGTCTTAACCCATCACTGTCACAGCAGGAGAGGACATTGACACACCCGAGCATTTGCAAAAGCTCTGGGGAAGCCCTTGGCACTGGACCAAACATACCTCTGGGTGGAGAACCTGAGTGGAAAGTGTTGCGGATGTTCAACTCAACAGCTTCAGGAGGTTAATTATTCAAAATACCAAATTACAACTCATACACTAATTTTCCCCTCATGAGTTATTTGCGATCATCCCTTACCAGTGCGGCAGTACAAGGCTTCCAAGTATAAAACTTGGAAAACTCTATGTTTGTCCCAAAACATTAGTTAATTATATTTTTCTCAGGCACATAGAAGTTAATTATAGTTAGAACTGGAACTCAATTAAAAGCAAATAAAAAAACCCTTTACATTCCCCAAACCACACAATTTAGTACTTCCCATCTGCAGACTCACAAACACAAATGCAGAGAGCAGTAAATGATCAAAACAGCTCCATCAAAATAACTTCAGGAGCAGTCATGAAAGTTTGAGCCTTCTGTTTCCTGGCAGTACAAAATAAGCAGTTCTGAAAAAAAAAAGATGGTTGCCATCTAACCTATTCCTAAGCCAGTGTGAGTAAGTGATCTACCATCAATGTGGCTGCACAATGAATGCAACTTCTCTCTCCTCCTTCTGCAGTCCATGAGGTACTGAGTGCAGAAAGCATTTATGCCAGGTAACACTGACATCTCAGCAAATTGCCATGAGGAGAGAGGGCTGTGACTTTTGACACCACTGCTTCTTCCAAAAAGATGAGGGAAGGGGATGAACAAGATACCATTTCTCCACTCTGTTCCATCAAATCCAATATATTTCAAATAGCATTTCAGCTTGAGTAGCTTCCCTTGCCCAGCTTCATCTCTACCTATTCTGGTGGGCACTCCATCTTTCTTCTCCCTATGCAGTAGGGAAGGTGGGAAAAAGCCATCTCTTCCCATTAGTGACCAGAGCAGACAATGGAGAAAGGACATGATGAAAGGGGACAAGAAAACAGCACAGCATAAAGTCTTAGAAAAATGAGAGGGGGCACTGGAGAAAAATTGAGAAAATAAAACATCCTTCAAATTGCTGAATGTTTTGATGTCCTTCTAATATCTGAAAAGTTTCTTGAATTGGCAGGCTGCAACACAGCACTTTCTGACAACTGCAATACAAAGCCATGAAAAATTGATTTGCTTCATTAACATTTTAGGATCTTATTAGCTGGAACGAAATTGACTGTCAAGGCATTTTAAGGGAGAGTCATGGTGTAATGAGCTCAGTGCGAATTATCCTTATCCCAGAATAGAAACAGGCCTGTCACTGAGTAACCAAGGCCAGACTCTACCTTTTGGTTATTTTTAATTCCACCCCTTCAGCCCTATCTGCCATAAGCACTTTCTCAATCTGCCAAGGCAAGGCACCAGCTGGAGAGAGGCTGCAGCCAGCCCCAACCTGTCTGTTCTCACCCAGTAACAGCAAGGGCCAACTGCACACAGAGCATCCACCTGAACACTAGACACCAACGGCTGCAGACAGTCCAGACAGCAACAATTCCCATCAGTCTCAGTCCATCTTTCCAAACAGTTATTTCAAAGCTATTACTCCCCCATCACAAAGGAGATGCTGACCCTTCTTTCATCCAGATGATCAGCAAGCTGCAGGTCCAACTAAAAGGAAAAAAAGCAGTTTAAAGGAGTTCTCACAGCTATTACTACGATAAACAGTTAAAAGGCAGGGTTCACTGAAGTCTGCAGGGAGTACCAGGACTGGTCACCATCCTGCTACCTCTGTCTCTCTGTTTGGGTCACAACACATTAATAGGTGGCCATGTGAAAAGCCAGCCCCCAGAGCAAGCCGTACAAGACACAGTCCTACTGACTTCCAGCCTTATGCAACTGATGAGGCAGGGCCAAGACTCCGCCTGCCCTTCTGCTAAATTTAGAGAATTAGTTGAGTCTGCAAGACACTTTTCCTGACAATAGTCTAGCAACTAATACTGTACCCTGAACTGGCTGATTGTTTTCTGCCTGCTCCTACACAAAAACTAGAAAGCTTCAATGCAGGTACTACATGGTGCAGTTGAGGAAAAGCAAAAGGAAGCACCTGATGCAGACTGCTGACTGCTGCAACACAGGGCTTCACAAGCAGACCAGACCATTAACTGGCAAAGTGTCTTTAAGCATTACTAAAGAGACAAATCCATCTGCTGATGACAGACTAAGGCTCGGAGAGCACTTGGGACAAGCTTTTTTCCCTGTTGGCTTACTCCTTCCATAGAAGATGTCCATGCGTGCCATGGTTGAAGGTAGGATTCTGGCTATGAAGCCCCTCTTCTAGAAGTTGACCAGTGTCCGGCTGAGAAGTGAAAAACCTGGAGTTCTCCCTTGTGGTACACTCTACCTTTTACACTCTACCACATCCTTTCTTTTCTTCCTCTTTTTTTTTTTTTTTCCCTAAACTTACTTGCCTTTTGCCACCCAAGAAAAAGGAGAAAAGACCAAAATATACATGCAAGACTTGCGTCTATGTGTGCTGCCCAACAGTTTTCTCTGAGATTAAATAAACTCCCTTCTAGGTTAAAGTAACTTGATTCTATGAGTTGCTGTTGCCTTAGGGCCATTCCAAGGTTTCAGTGTGTTTTGCAAACTGAACTGGAAAGAGCTGTATTTTCAAACCTGTTGTGGTAAGTATTCTCTCCCAGATCACTTAAGGTGAGATGCATGCGCAATACCCCTCCTGTAAAGCTATTTTGGTCACCCTAAAACACTCGCTGTTCATCAGGACAACCACAGAGTCCACTTAAACACAGGAACATTTTTTTTTTACCCTTCAACATCGACTGGTCTAAGGAGAAAAGTCTTAACACCACAGCTTCTGCTAATACTCAAATCAAGTGTTTTACCTGGTTATTGAACCAGCTTGATCTCATCCCTGTTCTAATCTATCAACATAACTTCATATAGAAGTCATGTCATTGGGGAATTTGGTCTATGGATGAACATCACAAAATTTATTCTAGTCTCATGCTTAATTGGAACAAAATGCCTCCTCGGCACTTGCCCTTCAAAGCTATTCACTTTCTACAAAGTAATAACTAACGCCACACTACATGCTGTCCACAGGTATGGCTTTAGCTGACCAGGAAGCTGCAGAATCAGAGAAGTTTCCTTAATTACAAGGACATCAGCTGTAACTTCCTTCTTTGCATATATTTTTTTCATTTACACTTTAGTTTGTTAAGTACATCCTTAGTCAAGTGTTTCTTCCTTGTGAGACAGAGTGTGATGTAATTTGCATCAAGCTATATGGCTAAAATCAGAGGGATCAGAGCACCGAGACCAGTGACCAATTTTCCTCTTGGTCTCATGCATAATGCCACAATAAAAGCATTGCTGGTGCACATGGAAGTGCCCAAGCAGCACTCCACAGAGCTCAGAGCCTGAGTCTCCCTATGCCAACAGCAGTGGAAAACTGATTTTTGTTTTGAATCTGCTCTATTTGTTTGGTTTAAAGTATCTTTCGTTATTGCCAAAATTGCTGTATTTGAAGTTTGAGTGACCTGCTGGCTTTCTCTTGCTCAATGATAGGACAAAGCTCTGTCCATCCTTTTACCATTAACAGCTTTCACTTGTTCCCTTTCCCAGAGAGGATGAGAACTAATATTTTTTCTTTTTTTGTGTGTTGATTTTTGATTCTTTAGCATTTACAATAATTTAACCACTCTTTTCTGAACTCTCTCATTCCCTAATATCCAAATAGATGACAGACAACTAATAGCTGTAAATCAATGCAATAGTTAGCTTTTTC
The DNA here is from genome assembly GCA_013398115.1 of Falcunculus frontatus. NCBI lineage: Eukaryota > Metazoa > Chordata > Aves > Passeriformes > Falcunculus > Falcunculus frontatus. The sequence goes on along the minus strand of VZRV01001115.1, from coordinate 964,506 downwards.
TTACAAATACCTTTTTGCCAAGGAAAAGTGCTTATTTATGAACTTAATATTACAGATTGTTTTATTATCTCTGCTGAGACCAATTCTTACTGCTTTTTATTCTACCACTGGAATGACTCCCAGTGAGAAGTCATGTGAGTACAAAAACAATAGCTTTGCTACTTAACTCTTAGAGAGTTCATTGCCTGCTAAATGCCATCCAGTCTGGGTTCTCAGAGCCCAAAAGTCAGCTGCAGCATCCCTCTTTGCTGTTTAAAAAAATCACTTCTATGGTAGTCATGTTTCTTACTGAAACAGGAAGGAGCTGTGGGGCCCTGAAAGAACTCATCAGCCTCCCAGGGAGGCAGCAGTGCTGCCAGGAGAACATTTAATTCCTACACAATTTCCTCTACCCCCCTGCACCTTTCCAGGAGCTGCCAGTTCCATCATAAGGAACTCTGTCCCAGAGCTGAGCTCTCTCCTGGTCCCCTCTTTGTGCTGTAAACCAGTATTACTTCCAGATTTCCACCAGGTGGGTAACTTTGAGGCACTTACTCACCAGTGTCATTGTAACACAGCCCTGACCCGCCCCCCCTTCTGATGTTCCATCAACTCACCCCAACTGCAAGCTTACTGGCTCTCTGTCTTGGGGAGAAACCACCTTAAAACTTCCCAGTCATCAACTTACACTGATCAAAAAGGAGACTCAGGGACATCTTAAGCGTACACTGGAGATATCCCAAGAGTGAGGACTACCGGGATTGAAAAAAACCAGGAAGCAGCAGGATTCTTGCTCTCAAACACCATTCAGTGCCAGAGTTCAGGCCCCCAGTCAGGCTTGCTCTGAGGGGAGGTGAAACAGCTCAAGAGGTGGCTACTGCCAGAAAAGTGGGGAAAATGCCGGCATACAGGAGGAGAAGAGGATGCATTTCAGAGCTGCTTAAGAGTTCACACGCTTTTTTAGTCAGTGCACTTTCCACAATAAAATGGCAGAGCAACAGCCAAAGAAATAAGGTCAACCACACACACTGTATGCCACTGCCATTATAAGAGAAGTAAATGCTGCACTTTGTCCAAGACCACAGTTTGTTCTGTGATGCAGGAGGCCCTAGAGGACTACCAGTGTTTTGGACACAGAGGGTTAAAATGGGAAGCACAAGCCAGATTGGACTAGATTGAGCCTTTCCTTCTCTCCACCACCACCAGAAGTTTGCTCTGTGAGAGGAAAATTCCAAGAAAGCACAGACCTACGAGCAGCTTCCATCTGTGCATGTAAGGATTTTGCATGCTTGGTGCTAGTAGAAATGTGTCCCACAGTTCTGGACTTCACCAGCAGCTGCCTGGGAGCCAGACAGAGGCACCTGTCTCCCTCCCTTCCTGAGCTGGTTCCCTCCCACCTCCCTCAGTCTCCTGCATTTTGTTCTTAAACAGTCAAGCCAGGAGAACAGTCCTCTAAGCAAGGCAAAGCTTTATTAAAAATGACTTCTGATTAAAAAGGAGTTTTAAATCCTTTTGTAATGATGACCAGATTATCCGCATCATGCTGCATTATGCAACGGAGAATAAAGCAGCACAGAGCAAGGGGTAAAAGCACCGTCTCCAGCACAATCGTCATTTTGTGGGCAGTTCTCAGTTCCAACACTCATCTGCAAGATTCAGATGGGACTGGGTGCACTTAGTACATATCAGAGAAGCAGAATCATGCACAAAACTTATATGGCACAGCAGCTGCAGAGCAGAGGCTGTTTTGCGATGCAGCTTTCAACCAAAGGTGCTGTTTCAGGGAAATACTGACGCTAAATGTATCAGGAAGTACAGGTAAGAGTAATAAACTCTGACCTGGAGCCTGGCCATGGGTCTGCCATAAAACCAGACAACTTGGGATCCCATACTGGTGATAAACTAGGGGCTGGTCAAGAACTGCCCTCATGCTGTCCAACCTCACTACAAGGACCATGCTGCCAGCACCCACCCTGGTGCCCAGGGGCAGGTGCAGCCATGCAGTAAGTGAACAGCCACGCTGCTCAGCTTCCCCTAGCCAAAGACACCTGGCCACACTTGCACAGCTGCCAGCTTTTAACGGGAAGCACAGTTTTAGCATCTGAAAAGTGCTGGGCCAGAAATTCAAGTTATGGATTCAGAGCCAACCTACTGCACTTCCCAAAACAGCCCATTAAGCATCTCCTCTCATCACACCCTCTTCAGCCCAATGGTTGGTTGGTGAAGGTTTCTTTTTTTCTTTTTAATTTTTTTAAAATCAGATCCCTATGTGAATCACTAAACTGAACATGATCTTGCCATGTTCGGCAACATTTTTTTAACATGGAGTTAAACTTGACTGCAGGCACTAAAAACTGTGCACGTGTGTATATACATATCATGCTAAACACTCTTTTGTCAGAGAAGAAAGATGTGATTTATTTCAAAGAAGGACAAAGAACAAGTTAAAAATAACAGACAGCTTCAAAAGCTTTGTGGTAGCTTTCCATTACAAAAGACACAGGGAAAAGTGATTTTTTTTTTCTGATCCCAGGGGAAGGTTCCCAAACTTTTCTTTTATCCAAGGAAGTCTTCACTCTGGCTGAGCCTTCAAAGCACAAATACATTGCTTAGGAAAAGACGCGCACAAGACTCAACTCATGATTATTTACTTCAGCATCTCACCTAGCAAGGCTCCAAGCTGACCACAGCAGCCACTTGCTGAGCTGAATTATTTGCCTATGCAAGCATCAGTTAAGATCTTGCCAAAATCCAGTAACAATCACCAGAGAACCCGTAGGGCTCCCTCTGGGCACACACATGCTCCTTTGAGGGACTACAAACTTCTCGCTTACTCAAGCTGCCATGAAAATGTCACCAATGCTGGATCATAGCACGATCCTTCACATGACAGCATGAGCGAGACTCCCTGCCCAAAACTCCTGACAGTACAAGTTCAGGTACACAGATCTGACTGGACCTTTTAGTGAGGACAAAGCACACTGGAGTTTCATTCCCTACACAGCCCTCTGGCACCATCATGAACCTGAACAAAAGCACCTGGAGAGGACCAAAGTTTCAGAGTGAGGCTCGCATTGCTTCCTTTTTCACCCACTGAACATTTCTACACAATTGTCCACCAGAAGCTCAAAATGATGCTGAAGTAAGAAATAAATTCTTACTCAGAAGATTTCTGGGATATTGAGGTCAGCAAAAAAAGGCATCTCTTCCTAACATCCCAGTTGTCTTCCTTCACTCCATCCCAATACCAAAGCAGGTGTGGGAAGTTCGGAAACAAGTCAGAAGGCTGTTGAAGCAGAGCAGTCAGCTATAATAAAATAGGAGCTTGAACCTCCACAGAGAAAGTTTTAACAAAGGAGATGGCTTAAAACACACCCAAACAAATAAAAATGCAAACCCAGAAAAAGTAAAAAAGTTTGAAATCTTGAATTACATATTCCTGACACCAAGAACTCAAGGTGCTCAGCAAGGCATGATACCACCAGTGTATTTTCCAGGCAGGGATGGCTCAGTCCTGGTCCTAGCAGTGTACAGTAAAAGGTCCATGTATTAAAGAGACCTGTGAAACCAGAGGCATGACTAGTTCCCACATAAACTCCCATTGCATCTGCTACTTTGGTGCCAGTCAAACGTCTTTCCTAGACTGTCTGCCCAGAATTTGGAGGATGAGTGAAGTAGTGGTGTGTGTGTATGTTAAAATTCATCACCACTGCCACTCATTACATCTACAAGATGTTGAAGAAGTTCAGAGCCATTGAAGCTCTGAGCCCCAGAGACCCTCTACTGAGCAGGCAGGGCTCGAGGGAGCTGAGCAGGGCTGTAAGGGAGCCCCAACATAGCACTGGCACATGCTCAGCATAAGCAGGCTGCCCTCAGAGCCCTGAAGCTGCAGCACAGCCGCCTGACTTCACAGAAACAAATTTCTTCTTTCACACTGTAGCCATCACTTAGTGCCCAACCAAAATAGATTTAAGCTGTTCTGTAATAAAAATAACAGCAACCAAGAAACATTATGTCAGATCACAGGAAGGGGAAGCTCTTTTTTGTTAGATTTTCTAAGTTTAGCCACTTTGATATACCGGAGTCATATAGATATGAGAATTTTCCAAATCTAGTGCATGCATCACTGTCTGAAATAAGAGCATGAAAATCTCTCGGACAAAGAAAGAGGCTGTTCAAAAGGAAGATTTAGAGAAATGCACAGGGAGCTGAAAACTCATCTGATTATGCAACGAGTGTAAGTAGGCCTGGTGCTTGCTGCCGACTCCCTGGTTTGGAAACCTGCCACCAAGAACCCTCTGCTTCAGCACATTCAACCCCATCCAGCAGTTCTGCCTATAAAATTGAGGTGGGTTAACCCTGGCTGGATGCCAGGTGCCCACCAAAGCCACTCTATCACTTCCTTCCTCAATGAGACAGGGGAGAGAACATATATTGAAAGGCTCATTGAGATAAGAGCAGGGAGAGATCACTCACCAATTGCTGTCATGGGCAAAATAGACTCCACTTTGGAAAATTACTTTAATTTTTTACCAATCAGACCAGAGAAGGATAATGAGAAATAACCCAAATCTTAAAACTCCTCTGCCCTACCCAGTCCTTCTTCTTCTGCTCAACCTCACTCCTTTTTTCCTCCTGATTTTCTCTACCTCCTCCCTCTCCAGGGGCACAGAGGGTCAGGAATGGGGTCTGCAGTCAGTTCATCAGAGATTGTCTCTGCTGCTCCTTCCTCCTAAGGGAAGGACTCCTCACACTTTTCCCCTGCTCCAGTGTGGGGCCTCTCCCACAGACTGCAGTTCTTCATGGACTGCTCCAGCATGGGTCCCTAAGTCCTGCCAGCAAATCTACTCTAGCGTGGGCTCCTCTCTCCAGGGGTCCACAGATCCTGTCTAGAGTCTGCTCCAGCACAGGCTTCTCACAGGATCACAGCCTCCTTCGGGCATCCACCTGCTCCAGCTCCAATTGCTGCTGCAAGGGGGTTTGGTTTTTTTTCCCCTTTTCATATGTTATACCACCAGTACTACCACCATTGCTGATGGGCTTGGCCTTGGCCACTGGTGGGTCTGTCTTGGAGCCATCTGACATCGGCTTGTCAGAGAGATGGGAAGCTTCCAGTAGCTTCTCACAGGAGCAAACACTGTAGGGCCCCACTCCCGCTACCAAAACCTTGCCATGCAAACCCAGTGCAAAAATACAGCCACACACAGCAAGGGGGTAAGAAGCACCATGCAGACCAGGAGAGGAAACAAAAAATCCTCCATCTCTTCCCCTCATTGCAGTAGTACAGACATATAAAAAGGGTAAGTTTGTCCATCTTCCCCTGCCTGGAATGCCCTGGAAATGTGGAGAGGTCTACCTGCTTGTTTCTCCCTGAACACAGCATGCTGGCTTCCTGGATACAGTCCAGATGAGGCTTCCCCAAGAAAGCCAACCTATCCAAAGGACTACCCAGGGAATACTTTGAGCCAGAACTGATTATTCCAGCTCTCACTGCTTTTTCCTAGTTGGGCTGCTCAGCAACACAGTGGTGCAAGACAGAGTGACTCAAGAAGTTCAACAGTGGGACAGAGGCTGGCTGGCTCAAAGCCCATATTAAGGCAGTGAAGGCCAAGCCAGCAGCTGTTCTCTCAACCCACATCACACTTTAAAACCATTTTAGACCCAGAAACAGGTCCCTATCATTGAGTGAGAGTTTGGCACCACACAGCTCTTGCTCAGTCAGACACTGGTTTGTCTGGATTTGCAATTTCCCATGCCCTTTGGCTACTCCCAGGTGAGTCTGCAATTTGCAAGACGCCTTCTGTACAGCAGATCTCTCAAAGGTGTGCAGAGCAGCTTGGCTGCCACCCTACTACCACTTCTGCTCCAGCTCCTGTGTGTCCCATCATGACTAAATCCCCCTGCTAATGAAGGTCATCGCTCCTGTGAGCCACTCACAGCTTCATAGATAAAGAATTACAAAAGTAAGGAGACAACTAAGTTATATAGCTGCCTCAAGTTCCCCTTTGGTCCCATATAGACAAGGTCCCAGCTGTTCAGCTCTTTTGGGGGGAAGAGTTCTACATAAACAACTTGAACTACTCCCTATCACACATCACAATAAATACAGCTGCAGATTATTATACATTGAGGATGTAATCCTGAAAAGTGCAAAGATCAGCAATTTGACAGACAATCATGCTCTTTTCCCCATAATGTAGTAAAAGAGACCATGTGTACAGACTGGTGAGTTACACACAATATAAATACAGAGAGAGGGTGGAAAGATAAAAATCCAAGTGTTGGGTCAATATGAGAGGACTGCTTATCAGAATGGATCTTTATCACTCACCATTACCCCATCTTTTGGTACTTCATTCTCTACTGATCTCAGTTTATCTGAGAACTTTAATGAGAGATGAAAATGCAACTGTTCAGACATGGGCAACAGGAATATTTAGAGCAAAAGACTGATGTCAAGCAGCCAGTCTCAGACAGAAGTCCCTGTCTATCCTCCACACTGTATAGCCTGTGCATTTCAGCTCTGCACATTGCTAAGTTCTTGCTTTCTAACGCTATCTGTTCAGAGAAAAACTGTTTCCCATCCCTACCTGACTGCTGCGTTTAAGAAAGAGGCCACAGGGACTGGAGAGAGGTACTAAATAGCCAGCAGCAGAGTTCCACAACAACAGCTAGAGAAGCAGCAGGGTGTTGCTGCACCATGTACACTCATGGTCTGTGCTGCAGGACAACTTGGTAGTTCTGCTGTGTCCATCATACACTTTCAGAAACAGCATGACAAAGATGCCTTTTTCTTCTGCTGCAAGAAGCTTATCCTCTGTATGTTGCCCATGTAGCAAGGGGAGGGGGCAGGGAGTCTTCCTAAATGTGAGAACACTTGTTTCAGAATAGGTTTGGGACAAATCAGCCCTTCTAGAAGTCCTCTGCTGTCAACCTTGCTTGATGCAGAAGAACCAAACGCACTGCACATGTCTCTCAAAGTCAAGCAAGGCCAAATCACTGTACATCTTCAATATCTTTCCACTGTGTGGTTTCATGGGGTAGAAACCACTAGATGCATTGGAAGCAAACTAGGTCAAGCACCTCTGTCTCAAATCAAACCCTGCAGATTTGATGCTCTGGAAACCATGGCTAATTAATTTTTTAGGAAGTTCATCAACAACCCTACCCTACTGCAGGGCAGGATCTGTCCCTTATTAAATACCATTGCTCACTGTGTACTGCTGGAGAGAAAAACACCTGCTAAAAATGCAAAGAACATGCTCCAAGAAGAATTCAGCATACAGACTGGAAAGTTACTATGTACAGATCATTCAAGAAACAAGTCTTGAGTGAAGTGTGCCACAATCTTGTATTCTGTTAGGACAAAAGCCTACAATAATAATTTTATTACCAGTCATTTGTGGACATGAGGCCCATAAATCCCTGTCTTACCACTGTTGTACCTTTGTTTTGTTCCTGTCCCATTGTAACAGGAAGAGACTGAAAACTCTACAGAAAGTGATAGGTACCATGAATGAACGAGGAAGGAGTTTTCCCAGAACAGTCTACGTTCCCTCAGATAACACAAATAAAAATGCTTCTCTAAACTGGACTCTTGGCAAACATCACCCTAAAACCGGGTAAAAGAGATATCCTGGTATTGCTTTCATAAAGAGTCTTGCAGAAATGCACTTAGACAAGCTTGTGAAATCCCGCTGATACAAGCCCAGCAGAAGTCTCCCATCGTCTTATCAGCACAATTCAATGTATCCTAGATCAACAACAATACAGCTGCTTCCTGGAGTGTTCAAGCACCAAATCCGAGTCAGCACTTGGCAATACAAGGCAGGTCTGAACAGGATTTGGGATGGAACTTTATTTTGTGCTGAAGGTTACTTGACCTCACAGTTCAGTTTAGTCTGATCTTCACGAAGCGCTCAGTTTAATGGACTTCCCAACAGAAGCACCTTGCTCATCTCAAAGCTGTTGTTTGGTTCATGCAGAGCTTGCCATGCTCAGCTGCCAATTCAAAATTACTGCTACCTTGTAAAGTCTGTAGGTCCTAGGCCATCACACCCATCCCCCAGGAATCCACAGCTAAAACCACTAAGGAGTGTAATCAGTACACCTTTGGGTAAAGCTCAGAGCTCTTGAAAATGACCACTGTGAAAACAAAAACACAAATCTGAAATTAAGGTCTTGCTTTAAACCACAACCAACTTCAGCAGGCAAGCACTCCAGCAGTCACAGCTCAGTCTGAGCACAGCCTCCATCCACTGGCCACAGACAAGTCACCCCTAACCACAGAACCTGCGTTAAGTCTGACACCACACTACCACTGACCATGTTGGCAACCTGATCAGGGTTAGCACCAAGCTTCAGCCAGGAAAATACCACAAGTACAATATGTCTTCAGCCTCCTGAGGCAGAACCATAAGCCCTCGAAAACGTTCCATCTGAACATCCCAAGTTAAATTTCTCACAAAGCCAACCAGCCTTTTTTTTTCACAGGTCTTGCACCCCCCAATCTCAGTTCTTACATCTGGCTCCCCAGATATTTAGAAATAAATTGCTAGAGGACAAAACTCTCCCAGCTGGTCTAGCTGGAACAAAGGCCACATTCACACAGGTGACCTTGCCATCCAGGACTGTAAACTTCATCCATGCAACAGCTTCTAAAAACATCATGGCTTCCTCATCCTCTGTATAAGACAGCTCCTTCACACTGTGGTCACCAGAATCCCATCAGCTCTCCTGGATGCAAGACCACCATGTAGCAGACCACGGAGGCAGGCTGAGACTCCTATAACCCAACTGCATTACTTTCTCAGACACAGATAAATTCTTAGCTAGTCAAAAGAACTGACATATTTTGTTTGCAGCAGAGGAATTTGGTGGTTATAATTCACACAGAAACCTTAGGCATTCCCTTCCCACTCCTTGTCCCTACAAGGAGCTCCCTTAAATAGACATTCCACAAGCTCCAAAGCACCTGAGAAGAGGTGGTCTTATTTGGCACCAGCCAACCCGCTTATTCTCACAGATGTCCACATCTGTGTGACAAGCACAAGTACCACAAATAAGGAGAGGGAGATAAAAGGACATAACTGATTATCTTGTATTCAACCCCCAAACCACAATTTTCTTTACATATCTACATATCTACAGGTTATTCTTCCTCTATTCACGATGGGGGGGGGGGTAAGGTAGAAAAAAAATTGTACACTGATGACTTCCAAGAATTCAAACCCTACACAGGACTTTCCACTAAATAAATTTTTCTCCTTCTTCCCTAGCAAATTGCTTTCAAGAGCCAAACAAGTAGCCTGCACTATTACTAGCAAATTACTGATTGGAGAGCACGCTAGGCTACCACAGTTGCCTGCTTAATACTGCAAAAGCAATGGACACCACAGCCTACAGGAGAATTACCTACTAGATGCACTCTTGCTTTGTTTTTAAACTGATACTGTGCTGTGTTTTTTCACAGCTCTATCCCGATGTCAAGTAACATGTTCACATCCCCAAAAGACAACAATAATTCAGCACTGTTGGTGATTTTCCACCATCTGCTCCTGAGATGCAAAAGGAGTAGGCCCTTGTAATACACCTGCATGTGGATCGCTCACATGCTAAATCTCAAGTAAACTTACATAGGAAAACTTTTCCCACTTCAGTGTTTGTAGAAGCAGGTACCATATCAGCAGATGTGTGAGCACACAAGACAATGCAAAGCACGTTTCATGACAACTGTGCCCATAGCATGCTGAAGCAGCACACAAATCAGTCCTCACGTAATCAACTGGCTCCAGAGAGCGGAAAGCCTACATCAAAATCTTATCTCACAGTCAGTAACTTTTAAACAGATCTCATGCAATGAAACAAAGAATCATTTGGTATCCAGCAACTCTTTTATAGGTCATTTCCTGCAAAGACAAATTTCAGCAACTGTAATAAAAAACACAAACCAAAACCACAAACAAGCAAAAAAAAAAGTAATGCACCAAAGGCCAAGAACTCTGCTTTGCTTCACTAACCAAACCAAAAAGATCCACTCAACCAAATCTAGCATCTCCCTGGTTCAGTGATGACAGCTCAAAGTCCAGATGCTCAAAGTCCAGAGATGACTCCCATGGGGAACAGGTCGGGGCAAGACAAGTTGTTAAGGGACAAACCAGAAGAGATTCCCTGTACAACAGCTGACATACCAGGAAAGCTTTCTTTTATCAGAAATGCATAGGAACTTTTTGTGTAAGGAAAAGGACTCCTTTGAGCAAGGAAGATGATTTCTTCAAGCAGTGTTAAGTGTGCATGTTGCCATTCCAATTTCAAGTAATTTTAGCAAGTTCTGCATTAAGAACTTTAAAATAAAAGCCCCCAAACACACACAATACAAGGCAACCAGACACTGCAGGACAGCTTTAAAAAGGCAATTCAAAAACCTCAGCCTTTCTTCTGGCATCCACATTCCCTCCCATTCCTCTGTTCTCCCAAGCTACATTGTCAGGCACAAGCCCAGGTCTGCACTGACTACTTCAGTTCTCTCCAAAGACTGGTTCCCACATCTGTACCCCACCAGGGACAGTCCCATGGCAGCCATCCACGCCACATACCACACTCTTCCTCTGGCAATTTCTCAGCCTCCTCCAAGACCACAGAAACATTTGTTGTTCCTTTCAACATGTTGTTTAAATTAGAGGATGCCACAGCCACCAAACGAGAGGACTTGAAATGCTCACCTTGCAACACACAGGTTAATGTGAAGCTAATCTCTAAAAATCCCTGGTGGCTACTACTGTGTTTCTAAACTGTTACCTACAGCAAGTCACACCAGTCAAGGTTGTCACTTCAACAGCACAGAAACCAGCTCTAGTCAGTAAACTAAATTATCCATGCTAGAGCCACAGAATGACAGTAGCTTCCCCTAGTCCAGCAACTAATCTATGCTCTTCTTCTGCTGAACCACAGGGCCCTGTTCAGCTTCATCCTGCCAGATCATCCACAGCCAGAGCTCACATGGTGTTGAAGTCTTGTCCCACTGTCTCCAATTACACCACAGTACTCTGCTGAAGCCACAGCCTGCAGGAGAGTGTGACTACAGCTCCAAAACAGCCATAGCATCTACTCTGAAAGTCGAGCAAAAAAAGACTCCACCTGCAAATGGGGAAAATAGAAGGCTGCCTAGTGGTAGCGTCAGACTCTATAACAAGCAGGTGTTGCTCTACTGCAATTGTCTGTGAAAAGAACCCCAGCTGCTTAAAGCATGACTACAAAGTGGAATTAGATACCCAACACGAGCCTTTCATTGAGCAGCAGCTCAGATTTTGGAGCAACTTCTGAGCCCTTCTGACAAAACCAGTCTCACCTGCTCTCGCCTCACCTTGCATGGGGTGACTTGACAGTATGACACATCATAGGATCTTCCACCTCCATACCTCCTGACTCCATCCCAGACACCAAAGGAGGTCACGATAGCTTTTGACTCCAATGCGGGGCTGGTGAGCATGGTTCACTTTGAATCATGTGCATAAGGTGGCCTATTTAGCCCTGCTCTAGCCATGACAGAGACACTCACAGGGGAACTACACTATGAAACCTCCATCTGTACCCCTTAAGGTGACTGGCACTATAATCCCTGCTTCTGTTCACCCTTGATGTGGGAGACAGGCAGAGTAGAGGCTTGTGATCTCCTCCCTGCTCTGATACCTCAAGAAGCGGATAGCAAGGCAGGTGGCAGACGTGCACTTTCTCTCCACAGGAGACCTCTTGCCAGTCCTCCAGAACCTTTCAAAGCTCCTCAAAAGCTCTGGAGCATCCTTTTGGACAGGGCCTGCTAGGCTCACACAGTATCTTTGCCCATGGCTTTCCATTTGTTGTCATATTTTTACTCTGTGAAAACCCACATCATCTTATCTTACTTGTGACAGCCTTTTGCCCATCTTCTGTGATGGACACAGACCCTGGCTTTCTTATGTCTAAACTCATACAGCCCCTTCACAGGCAGGAATAAAGGAAAATCACTGGTCAAACATAACCCCTCCCTGTCCAGACATCAGAAGAATCACACACAGGACATCAGGACACCTTATACAAAAGAGAGTCTGGAAGCACCCGTGGTGACCCGGACCCAGCCTAGCACAGGGCAAGGGGAAACAGCAGCAGGGCAGTTAGCAGGTGCACATGAATGCAAGCCTGGAAAATCCAGTCACATTTGTCCAAAAAAAGCACACGTGTCTACTATCAGACAGATGGCAAACCATCTCCACCCCCCAATCCCAAGTCACTTAATAGCTTACGGGACATGAATAACCTAAAAGCTCTTCCATCCAGGGCCTAAAAGAACATAATATACAAATGAGAGCATTTCACAATGCCTGTGTAACCCAACTGAGGTCTTATCATCTCAGAGAGGTGAACCACTCCTGTTGGCCACTCCAAGCAGGGATATGACTTCCTTAGCCTGGTAGGGACACTTTTATTTATATACAGTGCATATGTAAAGAAAAAAATACTCAGCACACTGAGTTGTTATCAGCCGAGTGGATGACTACAGCCTCAAAGCACACTGAGATTCCAGCTCAGATGCCAATTCAATTACTATTTCACCCAGCTACAAAACTGTTTCAAACACAAAACTTCCTTAAAAGGACCCTAACAAGGCATTTTTGTATCACTTTCATTCACTGTTTGCAATAAGCCCTCAGAAAACTGAATCCAGAATCTCAATTTTTATTAACCATTTCTATGCACAGCTGCTTGTTTCTAGAGTATTTCTGTGTGTATTATTGATATTGGAAGCTATAGTGTACAGGACAGAGAAGAAAGGGAAGGAGAGGAAAAGCAAAGATTAATCCTCAGTTCGTGAACTCCCTTTTTGAAGGGGAGTCCAATAAAAATTTTGGATGACCAAAGAATGCACCATCAGTTTCATGAATGTCGACACAGATTGCACAACCACACAGAGCCAGACTGCACTTCCATTTTTGAGCACAAATTTGGCAGTGTCTCCACAGAAATATTTCCCTTATTAAGGTCAACTGGCTGCAAAGCACTTCTTCAGTGCAGTCCTAAAAAGCCCACAGACCTATTTAAGTATTAGGAGCATTGTAATTGCCAGGGATTTCCACTAAAAGAGCTTGGAAAGAAACACAGACATCTCCCTCACTACATATTTTTGTAAGATTAGACCCATCTCTTTCCTACACCTTGTCAAAAATGACACCAACCATGATTCACTTGCATGACAGCAAGCTTGGCAACATGACTTTAAACATGCATGCCTCCTGATCAACAAAATCAGGGGGAAAAAAAAGTCTTCAGCTTCACGATTGCCATTTAGGGGCTCCTAAACAGTCTTTTATTCATAGAGCAGACACACAGCAAAGAATATTTTAGATTAAATGCAGACATACAGGCCTCCCAAGCCAAATCACAGCTCACATTTTTCATATAGTCCAGATCACAGCTGGGCTAGATCTAAGCATCATCCAAGACAACAAGCAGGTTTCTCAATAAATTGCAGCCTTTAATCACTCTTCAGCATTTCCACAGATCAGCCTTGCCTTTTAAACATGTTTGTCTGCTGCTCTCCCAGCTAGAGCCACACAGTATCCGTGTTTAAGAGAGTCATTCCCTGCCCCAAGGCAGAGTCACACCTGGGATGCTATCCTGTGCCCCTGATAGCAAGGCCTGACTTCCCTGCTGGAGCTCCTCCACAATGCTGCAACGCCCTTTCCATAGGCAGCATCACCCAGGTGCCATTTGGAGACCTGGCACACAAGCCTCAGCTCCTCCCATGCTCAGCAACCTACTCATCTGTGCCTTCCCTTCCCAGCACACCTGGCCTGGCTCCCAGGAGAGAGCAATCCTTGCCCACCTCTAAGGAAACATACATGGCACAGCAAAATCCAAAGGAAAAGGCCCTCCAATACCCGTTTTATGCTTCTGAACCCACTCTGACTATCACTGGGGTCAGCAACAACACCAACTGCCTGCAGACAGTCTGGCTCCTCTTGTTACTTCACTTTTAAAGCATCACCTACTCACAGGGAGAAAAGGGACAGCCACAAAGCATCCACCAGTTAAGAATAAAAGAGTTATATGACTGCAGACTGGAATTCACAAGCTAAATCTTCAGTAGGTGCCCATGACACCATCACACTGCATGTACATGTTTGCTGTCTTGACTAATTTTGGTGGGGTTTTGGGGAGGGCTGTTGGGGTTTTTTTCAGGGGTTCTGTGGTGGGTTTGGTTTTTTTTGTTTCCAGGGTTTTTTTTTGGAAAGCAGATCACATTGCCCTAAGCACCATGTCAGCAGCAAGATATCACTCAGTGTGTCTCACAGCATGGGTTCACCCCCCCAGTCCAATGGCTCTTACATAAGTGAGCAGTTAGAGGGAGATACAGCTGATGGAGGCAGGACTCAGGCTGAGGAGCAAACAGCATCTCTTTACTCTGAATGTCCAGAGGAAAAAAACAAAACAAAACACAAAAATCCAAACCCCAAAACAATCCCCAAAAACCCACACCTTATTAATGACATTTGCTTACGAACAAATTCAGCACCACTGCTTGCTTTAACTCAAATCATGCTACAGTTCCCTGCACAATTTCAGGCTACCTTTTAATAATGTTCCAACACACCTCCAACATAGTTGTTAAAACGCAGATTTCTGGAGCATTGCTCACAGTCCAGAGTGTGTTTTGATTTCATGCAGATTTACACATCAAAGCACCTTTCCCATGGCACCCTGCAAGCCGCAGAGCAAAACCAAGCAGAGCTGGGAGGACACTAGTTAGGAAGCAGTACCTGCACACACAAAGTAAAACAGATGCTGCTGGAAAACATCACCAATCAAAATCACAACTTTAGAGGCGACAGCTTTAAAAAGCACCATGATCAGTCACATTCCAGAGGAGAGAGGTTATGCTTTTTTCGTTTGATGAAGGAAGAGAGAGGAAGGAAAATAAAATGCTCTCGAGAACAGCTCCAAAAGGCATAGTCTGGGAATCACTTCTAGGTGAGACACTTAAACAAAGAAGATGGAGTATCCTTCTCTCTTCAGGGAGGAATGCTTCCCGCTAGAGACAGGGCTCAGAGAAAGCTGTTTTTACACAGGGCTATGGAGACCACCCATTGTCTACCAGGAGGAGCTTTCCTGCATTCAGAGAGGCTGCAGCACAGGCCAGGTTTTGGGGGTGGAGGGTTGAAGTGGGGGATGGGGGACACCTGCAATGTTTTAGACATCTCTATTCGTGTTTCGTGTTTACAAATAGCTCCAAGGAAGTAGGAGCTGCAGGGTAAAATGAACTAGAGTGAAAAAAACCCCAACACCACAGTCCCATTCAAAGGAATCAAAACAAGAAGGACAGGTCAGAGCCTTTTCAACAACGGCACCGCCAACCCTCAGGGCCAAAACCCAAAATGCACAGAGAAAAGGCACAGACAAAGGGGGATGTAACACCCCCCTCCTCTCAGAATAGGGTTATTTTAAGCCTGTCTCCTTGGAGCTACCCTAATATTTTCTCTCATGACTCAAACCACCAGGGAAAGGAGTTAGAGCAGAGAAGAAAAGAGAAAAAAAAAAAAAGAAACAGAGCTAGGGCTGACCTCATAAGACACCTTTCTAGAAGGGGCAAAACTCCAGAAGAGATGAAAGGCAAGCTGGGTTGTGCCTTACCTGGAAAAGTGTGTGGGTTGGGTGACCCTCTTTTAAGGCACTTTGAACAGAGGACATGCACAGTGTAGTACAGGCCCGGCCATTCCTGGAGCAGGACATTCAGTTCTTCCACTAAAGGCGTAATAGCTTGCCAAGCTGTCCAGATATTTGGTAGGGACGCATGACTAGCGATAGACAGAGTGTCTGGCTGCAGAGCTCCCCTGGCAGGCCGGTAGCTCACCACCACAGGCACCTTTCCCCGGTAGGCATAAATCTGGTATTTGCCATCCGACCGCTGAACCACGTGGCTGTTAATCTGGACACTGTAGCGTGCAAACAAGCCGGGTGGGAAAATGAATGGAAAGCTATATTCAATCTGCAGCTGCTCGACCACAAAGGACTGTCCACTCAGATTGGTGCCGTTGATCCATGCCTCCGCATGGGGCACCTCGTTTTTCACGTAGCAGGGAAACTTGTACCAAGCAGCTGCCCCATTTAAGGGCTTGCATTTGGGTTTGTTGACACAGTAACATAGCCCCATCTTCTCCAGCAGCTCCAGAATGAGCTGCAGATCCTCCCGGCTCTGGATGTGAGGCTTAAGAAGGAGACGGATAACATTGGCAGGAAGGAGGCCATGCAGCAAGAAGCCCTCCACGTAATGATGGAGCTGAGTGGTCCTCAGTTCGTCAATCTGGGTGTCGCTGAGCAGTTTCTGGAGCAGCACGGTGCCATCCCGCTGGCAAAAGACATTGAGGATGTCAATGAGCCGCGGCAGGTTGTGGAACACATACTCCCGCAAGGTGAGATGCTCCTCAAAGTAGAGGAGCTTTCCACTCTCGTGCAGGTAGGACAGGGCACTCTGGAGCCGATCCTCCGTCAGGCCTGCCTGCAAGCCCAGTCGGGCAGAGTCCCACCAGCTAAGCCACAACTGCTGAGCCTGTGGCTGGAAGTGCAGCTCCTCCAGCACTTGCCAGGACTTGGGCAACACCCGGTGCAGGTTTGGGAAGATATCCCGGTGCTCAGCCACCGAGAGGAGCTTGTCCCGCAGGCGACGCACCTGGCAACGGTCCTGGCAGCTGAAAGGCAGCACTGGAGAGAGGATCTGTGGGCGGTGGTTGAGAAGATACTGAAACTGGGCCTTCTTTCGCCGCAAGTTCTTGTCCGAGACTCCGTAAAAGGCAGCGTGCGGGCTGGAGCAGCGCAGGTCAAAGTCCTGTCCCAGAGCCTCATCCACCTGCTGGACTAAGCTCTGGAGTCCCTCAGCATCCCTTTTCTCCTGCTGAGCAATCTGGTGATGGATGTCCAGGCACTTCTCTTCCAACTCCCGCTCCGCACAGAGGTCAGCATGGGTTCCCACCATGCACACCACAGCATGGGGCACCTTGGAACTGAGCCAGTGTAAGAAATAGCCCACAGAGGGGTAGAAGTGCTGAGGGACGTAGGCACTCAAATTCACCACCAGCACGTACAAGGCTCCAGGAGAGAGGAAGAAAGACTGGATCACATCATAGCTTGGGTCCCCCGCCAGCTCGTACACAATAAATGTCAGGCCCCTCTCTGCATCCGCTGTCCAGTCCATCACCTCAATGCCCTTACTGCCTCCTGATAGTCCCAGTCCCAGTGGTACTTGGGGGGCATTGGGTGGCAGTGACGGTGCAGGGGATGGTGTCTCCCCTTTCGCTCGGTGAGAGGGCACACGAGAAGGGATATCCTGCCGCTCAACAGGGAGACGTTCCACCTGCTGCATGACAGGTACCCGAGTTGAGGAATTGTCTTGAGGCTCTGGAAAGGGGCAACACCCAACTGTCACCCTCCCAATGTCTTGCTGTTGCCCAGGAAACCCTCTGTGCTGGGTGTTCCCTGCCTCCAGGCTTCCTATGTCCTCTCTCTGCCCATTTTCCTCCATGAGGCACCGTCTCAGCAGGGTCTTTCCCGCATCCTTTAGGCCCATGAGGACCAGCTTGAGGCGGGGTTTGAGGGCAGGCTGGGAGTGGGCCAGCTCCTGCTGGTAAGCTGCGATGTAGGGGATGCCTTTCATGCACACCTCATAAGGGGGCTGGATGAGGGGGTTGTCTTTGATCTTCCACAGGGTGACACGGGAAAGCTGCCCAAAGCCCTCAGGCAGGATGGCGATCTGGTTGCCTTGCAGGACCAGCTCCTCCAGGCTGTGGAGGAGCACAATAGAGTCAGGCAGGTAGCGGATGCGGTTGTTGTCCAGCCAGAGAGTGCGGAGCTGGTGGAGCTGACAGAGGTGAGGGGGCAGCACGGTGAGCTGGTTGCGGCTCAGGTAGAGCTCTTCCAGACTGGGCAGCGCCAAGATGGCAGAGGGGAACTCTCCCAGCAGGTTGGATGAGAGGTTCAGCATCTTGAGCCGCTGTAGTCTGCCAAAGCCAGCGGGCAGCGCCTGCAGCCGGTTGCCGTCCAGCATGAGGCTCTCGAGGGCACTCAGCTGGCAGAGGCCCTCGGGCAGGGACACCAGCCCGGTGCCGCTGAGCCAGAGGATCTTGAGGCGGCGGAGGGCAGAGATGCCCTCGGGCAGGGCCCCGAGGTGGCGGTTCCCGGAACAGTCGAGCTCCTCCAGGGCGGCCAGCTCCAGCAGCGGGGCAGGGAAGGAGGGAAGCAGGTTGTGGTCGACGTCGAGGGTGCGGAGGTGCCGCAGACGGCCCAGGCCCTCGGGCAGGCGGCGCAGGCGGTTGAAGCTGAGGTCGAGCTCCTCGAGGCAGCCCAGCTCGGCAAGGCGGGGGGGCAGCCCCGGGCCCTCGGCGCCCAGTTCGTTGTGGCTGAGGCTGAGCTTGCGCA
>VZRV01001115.1:793726-937549 GCA_013398115.1 Falcunculus frontatus | reverse complement strand
CCGGCCCCGAGGGCGAGGCGCCCCCCGACTCGGACCGGCCTCCGGCCGCGGAGTGCGCGGAGGGTTCGGGCGCCGCCGCGCCGGCCCCGCCGCCGGGCTCGGGTAGCAGCTCCAGCGGCTCCTCCTCATCCTCGTCCTCTTCGTCCGCGTCGTCGTCGGCGGCGTCGAGCCCGGCGGCCGAGAGTCCCGAAGCGACGGGCCCGGGCGCGGCGAGCGGGGCGTTCCGCGAGCTGCTGGAGGCCTGCAGGAATGGGGACGTGACGCGCGTGAAGCGCCTGGTGGACACTGGCAACGTGAACGCCAAGGACATGGCGGGGCGCAAGTCCACGCCGCTCCACTTCGCCGCCGGTGGGTACCGGGGCCTCCCGTGCCCGGCCAGGGCAGTGACAGCGAGCGGGACAGGGAGGGCTCCCCTGGAGTAGCTTTGGGCAGGAGGCCTCCAGCGCCTCGGTGGTTCGGGAGTGGGCAACCCTAAGCTGGGAGGGAGAGTGTGAGCGTAACTCTCTTCCCCGGCAGCTTTTCGCTATACGCTGTTGGGAGGTGACTGTTAAATCCCCTTCCTCTGGGTGAGACGAGTGGGAGAGGAGATCCTGGAAGCGTAAAGGGACTGTAAGATCTAAAAGTATGGACAGTGATCTCTGTGCTTGATATCCGTGGGCTGCTGCAAACTTGTGCAGTGGACTTAGGAAGCGAGAAACTGAAATTCAGGACAGAGTTGGCTTGAAGTCAGGGTTTCACGTGTGTTGTAACGGCTCAGGGACTCCTGTGATGCACATGTACTTAAAGGGAAGCAGTTTTGATGCTTTGTACTTTGTAACTTTTTTTGTTTGGGCATGGTTGCTGGTTGATGTCTGCATCTCTTGTGGTCTCAGTAGACTGGGGAAAGGGGTCAGGTGGAACAACCGAACTGTAGAAGTTACAGATGTGTCCAGGAAAGAACACACGTCTTTGTGCAGAGAAGAGATGTCATTGTGATCAGAACTAATGTTATAAAAACAATTTAGCAGTAAGGTCCAACGATGCAGACTAACTGGAAGTATTACCTTTTGGCAAATAGAGCTGTAACAGATTACTGCAGTTCATGAAAAGAATATTTCTTACAGAATGTATTCTTCACTAGGGGCACAAAATTCATGATAAAAGTAAAATGAAAGTCTTTTACATCATTACTCCTAACTCAGGACTTGTACAATTGCTAGGTCTGTGGTCAGTGTGAGAGCTTTCTGAGGTGTGCCACAGTGTTAGAGAACTGGACCTTATGCAGTGAAGTGCACAGATCTTGTTTGAGCTTTGTGGTGCACTGGTACATGTAAATTAAGATAATTAACAAGTCTGTGTTGAGTGGTCAGTGTTTAAATGCTGGTGTATGGCTCTAAAGCACTGTTGAAATCAATGGCAAAATGAACGTTTTATGGCATAGTGTTGCCTGGAATTCTGAATAGTGCGATACAGTTTATCAGTCAGGTAACACACCCTGAGATTGTACGGGTTTGTTTTAATTTTCAAAGTACAAGAGGCGTTTGACAGTGCCCCTAAGGGAACTTTTGGTCCTGAGCTGTTTCCTTTTCTTTCTTCTCTGATCCCTGAGCTCTGCTACTGAAGCAGGGCTTACACAAGTGGAGTTTAAAACACAGCAAACTTCTAGGGTATGGAGATGGACTTAATTTTGATGAACCGTGGGACATAATGCTGGTACCAACTGCATGTGTGCTTATGAAGTTCTTAATGTTTTGGAAGGCTTGAGTATGCTCTGCTGATTTTGGATTCAGACTTAAAGTTAGACGATGCTGCTTCCCCTAAAACTCTGAGATCTCAGGTTGTAACTTCAGTGGTAGTACAAACTGTAGTGCTGAAGTTGCAATGGTTAACTTCTGCTCTGATTAGGAAGAAACTTACTAGGACAAAACTTACTTAAGGGGGTAAGGTTTTGAAAGTTGATTATGTCATTAAGATGTTACTGAAATAACAGTGGAAGGTGATTCCTTGTAGCATGAGGAAAATAGCAGATGAAGGTTTTGTACCTAACAAATTCCCATATCTGTTTTTCTAGATTTAAAGGCTTTCCTTAGATACCATACCTATTTTTTTTCAAATCACTGCACGTCTGGTCCAAGTGGATTAGACATGTAAGAGCATTAGGCAGATTTCTTACTACAAAGATCTTGAGATCCTGCATTTTGGAAAGGCTGGTAAGCAAGCATGTTGTTTGAATGCAGCTGATCTTAAGCAGTGTATACTTGCCAGTGAATGCAGCGTGTTGATTTGATCTCCTTTGTGGGCCAAAGGTAAAATAAAACTTGTTTGCTTATGAGCATAGCAGTCTGCTGTGTAGAGGAAGCTGTGTTTTGGATAATAGTTTATGAGCCATACCTAGGTGTCAATTCTACAGCCTTCACTGGGGGAATGGATGGCTGAGAGTGCAGGATGTCATGTTTTAAACTGCTTTTTTTCAAACTTCTTGAAGCTAAACTCTTAGATGAATAGAGTTTCACTTCTGATGGTGTGATTTGTGAAAGTGGAATTCTTCTTCTAATTTCTTCTACATTTCCCATTTTTGGGACTGGATTTTATTTTTTTTTTTCCTTCCCTCCCCCCCCCCCCCCCCCCCCGCAGGGTACTCAACTTCTCCCCAGCTTAGTCTGTTTTTTCAGATGTCCTTCTTGACAGCAGTGCCAGGCAGTTAAGTTCTTCTGCTGTAATAGGGAAGGACAACTTCCCCAGTTACAGTTCCTTGTAAAAAGTACTAAGTTTGGGTTTCCTTAAGCTTTGTAAGATTTCTAATATGAAAATCACCTTTATGTCCTTTCTTGTTGCAGAAGGACTATAAAAAGAGGGACATCTGAGAGCATTCAGAATCCTTGGCATATGTGTAAGCTGGAGGTAGACAAGAGCTGAAATCTGTTACCAATTATTTTAAAAGCTGGGGAAAGGTCTAAATCTGTTTCTAGAAGTTGGAGTCACCTGTCCGTTATTCACTTTCAGATAAATTGTGCATGGCCGCATCAAATTGAAGCAACAGTGTTATCCACATTTTCTCTGTTTGGGATAATTGAATTGTCAGTTGAACTGAATAAAGGGGAGTTGGTTCTTCAGCTCTGTGTTAAAGTGTCAAGTAGTGTGCTGAATAAATCTGACCTGCTTTGGTTAGCTATTAATAAGGCAGAAATTAATACTGAGGCCATATCACGGTGATAGAGGCCTCTATTGCAAGCAGGAAAAGATTGAGCAAAGGATCATTTTCCTTTCATCCTTCTTGCTTGGGAAGGGGAAACTCAGTACTGTCTCAGCTTCTGTTTGGATTGCAGGATATTTGGGTCTCTGGTACCAGTGCAGGCTTTGGATATTGTCCAGCAGCACCCACGAAGCAGGTTCTAAAGAGTTGAAAGTGATTGAGTGACTTTAAAACACACACACAAAAAAGAAATTAAGTGGAGGTATTAATGTATGCATAGCGTTTACATTCAGTTTATTTCAATGAAAACTAGCCTGCTTATAACTAAAAAAATTTAAAAAGCAACTGTGCTAAGCGTGAAGGCAGGTATGTTTGGCTTAACTTTTTATCCATACTGGTGGCCAAAAGCAGTTATCTAGGGAAGAGTTATATACTTGCCCTCTTCGTATGATACTTCTCTGAGTGCTCCTCTTGTGGTTTGTAGCTCAGCAATTGTTTGAACAAAACCCAGTTTTTAAATGTTATTAGAGGGTCATCCTGTGGTAGGGAATTCATTAAATAATTGGACTGTTAACTTATATTAGAAGTAACTTGTTTTCTCCTGTACTTTGCACCCTCTTCAGTGGAATATTCTGTGTTCTGCTTAATGATTCTCTTCTTCAAACTGGGTTGAATGAGACAAACTATTTCACTCGCTTGTCTTTCTGCTGCATTCCTTTGATCTAAAGATGTGTTATCTCTTTTCCCTGAGAAAGATCTTAACTGTCATTGTTTATTTCACCAAAATAAGAAGATCTTTACTGTATTATATGCCCCTCAGTAGCTGAAAATACTTGTCACACCAGTGTTTTCTGTTCTGGTAAACTGGCCTGACAATTCTGCGTTTGATGATGGTGTTGTCACATAGTTGAAAAAATACCTTTTTTGCCAGCATAACCAAATGATTTGCTTATTCCGTGTGTATGTGAGAGCTAGATTTTTTTCCTGTTGGGGAATGCTATTGATTTTTTTTTTATAGTTCGATGATTTTAGTCTATGTGATAAGGTGTCACATGTTAGGTATAATTTGTATGGGATGTGGTGTGACTTCACTCTCAGCCTAAGATATATCCTGTGTGTCCTTACGTGGTGTGTGAGTTGAAGTGCCTGTATTGGTCCGTTGTGTTTGAAGCAGGTTGACAGTGATGTGTTCATGGCTCTGTGTGTGTCATCCTCCATGTGTAGCACTCACATACCAAGGCTGATTTTCTGTGACTTTTCTACCATTAATATGCCTGGATAGGGAGGACTCCTGTGAGTGTTTGTCTGAAATTACAGCTTTTTCCTGTAGCCAGCTGGATAATAGACTTGCTTTTTCCCTTCTGAAACAACACGAAGCCCTACAAAAGGATATATATGTATTTCCTGCTGACACCTTGGTTCATATGTTTTTGGACCTCATCCTTCCTGTAAATCATTAATAATAGCACCTCTTTCTGAAGTGGATGGACCTGGTAGAAATAAGCTGAGTCCTACTCAATTTCTTCATATAGCCACAGTCATACGCTTGTTCAGTTCCACACCCATTTAATGGGAAGTTTTTCGTCATGAAGTTAGCCCCTCAAGTTCTTGTGCAACATGTTCTTTTAGCTTTACAAATGTTCTCTTTCTAGTGTTTTACATAGGGATATAGAGAGTACCAGTAATAATTGCTGAACTGTGGCTTAATGCCCACTTCTGTACCAAGAAGAGGTAGAGGCTTCCAGGAGTGGCTTTCAGAAGTTATGAAGCTGGGATCACAGAGAGGAGTGTTCTTGGTGATGTCACTGAAGCTCAGGCTTGGAGAAACATGATTTAAGGTTACTTGTTAAAGCATCAGTGATACAGCTTGTTTTCTTTCTGCTTACGTGTGTAGTAGTGGCAAAAAGCTGTTGGGGGAAAGCATTTTTGTTCTAAGCATGCCTTTGATATCACTAGTAATGACTGTTGCAAGTCTAATCACTTTGTGAAGGCTAGCATAAATAGCTATGGTTTTGAAAATTTGTGGAGTATACGGCTTTAATCCTGAAGGCAAGGGGATTTCACTTGGGTTGGGAAGCAGTCAGTGGTCAGTTTAAGAGAGCTGATCAAGTTGGTTTGTCAGCTAGCAAGCTGTTAATCATAAAAATGCAAGCTGCTTTGACATACGTAAGATAAACAACTGCAGAGGCAGAGCTGATGTAAGTAGCTACTGAATGTTCCTTGAGGGAGAGCCAGGAAAAGGCAAGAAGTAGCTGGTAACTTACTACACACTTCCACTCTGTGCAGAGACACTTGAATTGACCGCTCCACCTGTGGTGCAATGTACAGCAAATTAGATTACATTGCTCTGGAGAGCTTTGCTTGAGACAGCATTCTTAAACTACTCTGACTCAACTTGTTGCAGTTGTCCCCTGTGTCCTTGTCATAGAAGGGATGTCTGACCTCACACCAGTGTTTGTAAAGCCAAGTCACTGTTTAGTTTTGCTTTGTGTAACTTAAAATGGGGTTAATGATTTTCAGCTGGATTCATATGGATACAATGAAGAATGTGAATTGTGTAGTCAATTAGGAAACATCCTGGCAGTCTTACAGCCTTAGAGCCTGCAAAATGCACACTTTTTCATGTAAAAAAAAGATGAATCAATAAATAACTGGCCTTTACTTTGAAATTCCTTCTTTTAAGTTTTTGGTAGCATTTTTGGTACATGAACTCTGTTACAGTGTCACAAGTGTATTACGTCATAGAAGGTTTCAGCTTGCTTTCCTTGTGACTAGCAACTTGTTCTCTTGAATTATCTTCTAATACTTTGTGTGATGTGTCTCCTTCCCATTTAAAAATTGTTTGAAGGAATTTACAAGAGGATATAAATGCAAAATCTTAAACCTTCAGTAATACTGAACCAGGTGCTCTTTTTCTCAGCTTGAAGGCTTTTCAGTTTACTTAGTTAAATCACTCAGTTTAATTGCGTTCTGTCCAGTGAAGTGGGAGAAGTGCAGGGGAAAGTCTTAAGGAAATAATGTGATCCCAGTGTGTGCTGTACTAAAAAGCAGAGACACACAAGGACTTAGCTTGGACTTCTTTCACCCTTTGCTTATAGCATAAAACCATTCTGAAAAGGCCATATGTCTAAGAGTGCTCCTCCACCTCAAGGGCTTGTATTCCCATATAAACTGTGTTTAGTGCTCTAACGAGTGAGATTACATTTAAGAAGAGCATCTTTCCAGCTTTGCTTAAGGTCCTAGTGATACCTACAGGTGTGCTTAACCTGTGATTATACACTTCAGTAAAATTTAACTCCTTTTGGACTCTTGTTCTTAAAAGCAAGCAGGTAAAAGGAGGAGGAAAAGCACCTAATGAGAATCATGAGTCTTCCATGTCTTAAGTCAAACTGTGCACATAATAGCAGCTTTACAAAGGTTGGAACTGGCATTTGGAGGAGTTCTTGCTATGTTGTGATGAAGTGACATTAATTGGGCAGTGGGTGAAACAGTTCATCTGTACTTAAACTGATCAAACTGACTACTTGATGTATTGTACTCACCAGGGAAAGCATTTTTCCAATTTTTTCCAGTTGAGTGAAGTCAATTAGTTTTTCACCAAACTTTCTGAAAATTCGGCAAAGAATTATATGTCTTTTGTGACTATTAGTTATTAGGTTGTCTGTAAACTATTACCATGTGAAAGCTTTTGACTAACTGAAGGGATGTTTAAAGTGGAAACACTAATGGGAGTATGTAACAGAGGGTACATCTGGTGCTCCTGTTACTTTCCTTGCATCCCTCTCTCATCATTCAGCATGCTCAGCCCATTACCTCTTGTTCCTTTGATCAAATGCCTCAAGAAGAGGTGGGACAGCTCACAGTCTCAGAGCAGGATGTGACAGGAGAGCAGGACATGTGTTGTTGCAGTAGTGGTAAGCATTTGGTGGTGTCTGTGTGCCATCTTCTCCGATCACATTTAAAAAATTTATTTAGTTTAATTTTCAAGCTGCCAGCTTGCTAACTAAAGATTTTTTCCCTCACTTTCACCCTAAAATGACTGGTATAAATTGGAAAAAAAGGCAAGAATACATCATTGGCAGAGAACTGATTAAGTGGCGTTTTCTATGAATTGTTGTGCTGGTGTCTTGATTTATACAAAGCTGTCATAGCTATGTCCAGCTCCTGGCTTTCACTAAGCCTTTGCCTTCATTTGTTCCTATGAGGTTACTGGAGAAATGAAGAGTCTGTCAGTCACTCAGAATTTTTGCCTTTTCTTTGATTTGGCCGATGACTGTTTCACCCTTAAATTACAGATGTTACTTTGCTACTGTGTTTTTATAACAGGGTTACTGCGTCTTTTTTTCAGGGACAGTGTTTTTTGAGGTACTACAACTTGCCTGAAACTTCTGAATTGTGTAATGAATCTAAAATGAGGGCAAAGCTTGTGCATTTTACCTGTGCAAAGGTTTTTACAGAAGTGTTCTACCTTATTACAGGAACCCTCTCCATGAGTGTGCTTTGGAAGCTGACAGATGAATCTCATCAAAACAAGCTTGCATACTGGGCCTTTAAATGGAACTCTTCTCTGTGGCTACCCTGGTTGTGGATGTTTTCTGTAGGAACCTTCTGTAAGATTGTCTTTTGGGATCTTTGATTACAGGTCCTTTCTTGGGAACTCTTCCTTCGACTTTGTAAATTAAAGTTGCACTGGAAATATGCAGGAGTAGTATTTTAAAAGTAGTCTTAAATGACATTGAATAGGTTCCTACAGCTTAAGCTGAACTGGAGATGCTTCATAAGTCACGAATGGCTTTGGTTTATTTTGGTTTTGGTTTATTTTTTTAGCAAAAGATGACCCAGACACTGCAGAAATTTTGGCAGCTACAACTGCTTTATCAGATTGGATCATGGGATCATTTTGAAGTCTTTCTAGCACTTTGTCAATTCAACACCTTAGATTTACTGCTGGTGGTGGGGAAGCTATTCCCATAATTGGTTACTCTTTCTCTGAAAGATGGTTGGTGTAGTGGGATAAAATCACAGTAGCCTTTACAGTGCTTTTTAAGGACTGAACAAAAGAGGTAATTCACCAAAAACTGTAAAGTGTTTATTGCTGGCATTTCCAAAGATACCGTTATCCGTGATCCCATGTCCAGCAGCATCTTGAAGAAGTGTGTGTGTAGTCCTGAAACAATGAATAATTTGAAAAGGAATCTTGTATTTCAAGTATACTTATGTGATTTTTCCTTGAGAGACAAGAAGTACATGTAAACCAAATGCTTAAGCAGCTTCAGCACTGTTTTTAATAGTCCAGTTTATAAAAACGAAAGTCTAATAAAATTCGTTGATTTACTGTTTCATTGAAAGCATCCTTTTTAGTTCTTGTCTTGGTTAATTTTCCTTTGCCATTCAAATGAACAATATCAGTGTGGGAACTTTGAAGGCTTACTTCTTGGTCCTTCTGTCCTAGGCCTGTTATCTTTGCTGGGGTACCACATATTCTTTGGTTTTTGTTGCACCCATTTAAGCTGTCACTTTCTAGATGGAGACTTACAGGTGATGTTTCTCGACTGCTTTGTAACAGAAACAAACAAAACAGTCAGTTTTCTTTCTGGAAGCTGCAGCGATGTACACTAGCAGTGGCCTTGCTGACAGTTCAGTTTACAAAAACGTGTCTTCTGATAGCAGTCTTGTCATGATAATTAAATATAATTCGTAATAATGCCAGTTTTGATCCAGATGCTTCTGTAATGTAATTCCTATTTCTAATGGGCAGTGATCAGTATGTAACGTACCAGAAAGCTTTGACTCACCTGCCGTGGTGGACTAAAACTGTATTGCTGAGTGGGTGCCAGTTTTCCTGCTGCTGGTGTGGCTCAGCAGCTTGTGGAGCAGCTGCTGAACTGCTGTTTACCCCCATGTGTTAGAGAAAACCCACTTTGCTCTCTGCTCAGTGTGCTAACTTGTAATTTTTAATGGTCTAGCATCTCTGCTGCAAACAGCTGAGTGCTCTGTACAGTGGGGATGGGGGAATGGTTACAGCTATCAAAAAGTGACCAGGCTGGAGCTGCTGGCTGGAGTTCTTGAGCTGCGTTACCATGGGATTAACCAAGGAGTGAACTGCTACAGTCTCTCCTAGAAGTGAGTGCCTGGGTGTGTATCATGCCTGAGTTGTCGCCTGCCACAGAGGTGCTGACTTTTGAGAACCGTTTCTGTCACTGTTTCAGCAGCATTTTGCTATGCCTGAGTTACGTGGTCATCTCAAGGAGAACTGACAGCTTCTTTGTTGCTTCCCTTGAACTTTGTCTTCTAGAAATGTAATTATGTCTTTAGTTATGGTTTTGATTGTGTTTTGTGGAATTAATACAATTAGCACCAGTTTTCTGGAATTGCACTTGCTGCAGCATTTAATTCTGCTGTTTCGTAAACACAGTTCATACACGTAAGATTCTTAACCCCTGATCTGGTTGGTACACCTGATTACCAGAAGAGACAATAACTGTTGATGTGACAGTCTTTTAAATTCTCCAGTGATACTGCTTTTAGCCCCGAGGTTTATAAGAAATGCGGTCCAATCTTTGAGATGCAACCTAGTACAAAAATGAACACTTCTGTGTTCCTTCAAACTGTCCCTCTTGAGCCTGATTTTTGTTCCTGTCCTCTATGGTAGGGGTCTCCAAAGTGGAATATGCAAAATATTTCATTGGGGTGCAGGAAGAAAAGCTATTTTGTACCATCAATAATACCATAGAAATTTAAAACCAGTATTTATTTCATCTTTATCTCAGCCTTTCAAAGTTCCTATTTTTGTGCATGTTTATAATTATGTAATAATGCAGTTGTGCATGTATATGACTTCTAAATATACGTATATTGGGGATGCATGTGCAAAAATATTTTTACTGGTCGGTGTGTGCAGTCAAGAGTTTAGAGACTGCTGAACTAAGACATTTGGGGCAATGGGGAGGCAGATTTGGATAGTAGAACCTTTCCAGGTTCGTTGTGGACAACAAGCTAAGGGTGTCAGAGCCTGGCATGCTGATGTCAAATTTTGAAGTATGTTAGTTTAATGATGCTGGCTTTGTGGTGATGTCTTCCCTGGTCTTAACAGAGGCTGCATTCCTAGGCTGAGACCTTCCTGAGGCGTTATTTCCCAGCTGAGGTCTTGAGTCTGCCTGTCTGTAATGCCTTGGTCTGTTAGTTGGAAGTAGTCAGACTGTTTGTAAAAGAACAAGAATGTAGTTTGGCTTGAGAGAAGGTTGTTCTGCTTAAGTATTGGCAGTGTCCTTCAAGGACACATAAGAGGTCTTCTCCAAGATGAAGACCTATTCCGAGAGACAGTGTTTAAGACGCTTGCTTTAGGCACATACAGATTATGTAATGTTTTAAAATTCATAATAAGCTTTACTTGAAAAAGAATGGAAAGCCTTTGTAGAACTTCTTAATGAGATAGAGTGGCAGCCAGGCAGGCTGTAATACAACACCATTCAGCTCTTTCATGACTGTAAGTGAATTGTCCAACCGTTGTTTGAGCAGGTGAATAGAGTCTGACTTTATGGTGAAATGAACCAAGAAGTAGATGAGGGACATGAATAATGTACACTGAACCAAGAGCGAACAGTTTTAGATACTAAATCATGTTGTTTTGCCAGCCAAATGAACAGCAATATATTCTCTTGCAGGTTTTGGAAGGAAGGATGTTGTAGAGCACTTGCTGCAGACAGGAGCCAATGTTCATGCTCGTGACGATGGAGGACTGATACCCCTGCACAACGCCTGCTCCTTCGGTCATGCAGAAGTGGTCAGTCTGCTGCTGTGTCAGGGGGCAGACCCAAACGCTAGGGACAATTGGAACTACACTCCTTTGCATGAGGCTGCTATCAAGGGGA
The DNA here is from genome assembly GCA_013398115.1 of Falcunculus frontatus. Taxonomy (NCBI): domain Eukaryota; kingdom Metazoa; phylum Chordata; class Aves; order Passeriformes; genus Falcunculus; species Falcunculus frontatus. The sequence continues at coordinate 926,506 of VZRV01001115.1, read as the reverse complement.
AAATAGATGTGTGTATTGGTAAGTGTCTGTCACTTGTTAGGTTGCAATTTTACCTGGTTATGTTTTGTGAAGCTGTAATTGTTTATGTGCTGAACTTGGGATGAAGGATATTGCTTGTTTTAAAAGCTAACTACTTTTAATCTGGGTAGGTACAGTGATAGTAATTTAACTTTTTCTTGGTCTGTAATACAAGGTTTGTGGAACTTGCATCAGAAAAACTATCCTGGAGAGATTGGATGAAGTCTCCTTGTTTGTTAAACTACGGTATTTAAAATCTGATTATGTAGGTTTGTCTTTCTTGTTTGCTGTCAAGAAAACTAGCTTTACCAGATAAAGTCTTTGGTTTTTTGGCTGCTCAATATGTTGTAGTAGTGTTTAGGAAGATGGCAAACATTTCATTCTATGCAGTATGGAGAAATAATTCGGTCCTTTGGAGCTTTCCGGTACAATTTACAGCATACCATTGTTCAGTGGTGATCTATCTTCAGTATGTGTTTTGTAGCCTGGAGCCAAAGCAATTTGAAATAAAATTGAACACTTCAACCGTTTAAAATTTGTTGAGGACATATAAAGAGCTTTTCAGTCAGGATGTCTTTAACTTTTGTGGTTTTTCTCAGTGTACTTAGTAGCGCTTTGTTTCTAAATGGGAACTTCTGTTTTTATTTTTTTTACACTCAGAGCAGTTTCTTGAACTTGCACTCTTTTAACATCTACTGACTTGAATAAAATTTTCTGCTTAGCATTTATTTTTAATCAAACATGTAAAAGAAAGCCTGACTTTTAGGCACTTAAGTTAAGACTATGAACTGTATGTTCTATATGTCATCCAGATGACAAGACACAATTCTCAGACTTTCAGATAATGTCTTTTTTTCTGAAAGTATTATTACTTAGAATTCCTTCAGAGAAACCTGCAAAACTTAAAGAACAAGATCTTGCATTAGCTTTATTGCAATATTTAAGTAGTTACTTAAGAATATACACCAGAATTGAAAGAAAATTGGAGGAAACAACAGAATATAATTTTTCAGTCTGTTTCTTCTTTTTACAAGTGATGTGATGGATCCATTTAATCTCTGTATGCAAGGTAAACCGTGGAGAATATTCTATCGAAATTGAATATAGTTGATTATGCAGCAATATGTGGGAAGAGATCCGTTGATATAGTAGGTTCCAGTAACAGTCTACTGTGACAATGTTGAATGGAAAAGTAAGTTTAATTCCAGTCAGTAACTGGAGTCTAGTATGAGACTTAAAGGAAATAATTACTTTGGTCTGTTTAGTGCTGGAGTCAGCCTGATTTTTGGGAACTGCTGACTGAAAATCCAGATTAAATGGAAGAAAGTTTGACAGTAAGAGGCTGAATAGAAAATTAACCTTTTACTTCAGAAATGATTTGTCTTTCTCAGTTTTTGAAACCTTGTATTAAAGCAGGAGAGGGTGCAGTAGCACACTTTTGTGTTCCTAGATAAGATGAAAGATGATTGTGACAGAGGTTTTAGGATTTGGCAGGGCAAGACAGCGTGGGTAGTGCTGCTTTGGGTAGTTTGTCTAAAAACTTTGATACTCTGGAGAAGTTGGGGCAGGTCAGATCAAGAGGCAGATTATGTGATACATCCATTTTGATGTACAATGCTGGTAGTAATTTGAGATTATTTAGATCTAATTTCTATAATCAGAGAACTGATGGTACCTTTGAAGTTCACTCGTAATTCAGCAAGAAGTTGTGGGCTTGGTGAAAGGAAGTACAGGATTAAATTTATGGCTTGTATTATACAGAACTTCATTCTGTATTCTGTGCACAGATTAGATCTGTGACTCTAAATGTTGATGCTAGACGTAGAGTCTGATCCATGTTTATGTAAATGTTCAGCATGTGGTACTTACTGATCAAATCCCAAGGCTCTTCTGCTGTCTGGAGCAATTTGAGGGTTCCTTGGAAGCAGTGAGCAGGCTTGTAGCACTACATGCAGTTCTTTTCCAGTCTGCCTGCAAGTAGCTCTGTAGGAATTTTGGGGCTTTTTAAAATAATTTATTTTAAACTAGCAAGCATGATGCTCTTGTGCTCAGTTTAGTTACAGTTATCCATGTATGTTGTGCTTCAGTCAGATATTTCATTTGTCAGGGTGGGACACTAAAGGCACTGTCACCAGGTTAGTAGGTGCTGTAGTGTGACGCTACTTTGGGATTTAGTTGATTCCATAAAACTGACAGGACATACGTATAGACAAAGAAGTCTGTTCTTTCCTGTTTGCTGTGATTTTGCAATTTATATCTAGTGGGCAAGCATGTTTTGCTGTCTTCAGCAAAATTCCTGTTTCTTTCTAGCACTTTTATATCAAACTTATATTTTAAGGTCTTCCACTTTAATTTTGAAGTCTTTTGAAGGAACATGTTATACACAGGGATAATGCAACAATGATTGTTCGAATTCTGACTAGGAATATTTGAATAGCTTTTTGGAATACATTGTACAGTACTGCTGTTTACACCTTAAGTGTATACTGTGGGAACTGATAGGATAGAAACTGTTAAAAAAATAAGTCTGTTAAAAAAATTTAAAATTCAAAGAACACATCCTTGGAGTGCTTCTTTTTAAACGAGCAGGGCATACTTTTTAAAAAGCATTGGTTGAAGAACAGGAAATCCTGACGCAACCTAAAATTTTTTGCTGAATTTCGATACCTGTTTGAAAAGTGGTAGACTGTGTAGAAATTAGTCATCTAACCTCATATTTGGCTACCTAGTCTTGGCATCTTTTTCCAAATGATACCATGGGTGGGGATTTTTCCATCTTCTTGCCTTTGCTTCTTCTGTGCCACTCCAGCCTGCATATTTTCTTTATCATATCTACCATAGAACACTTTTTTTGGTCACTTTACAGGTCAAAAAGGGAAAAAATGATAATTGAACAGAGTGCGGGGATGGAGCACATTCATGAATAATGATTTTTCAGAGAAAAACTCAAGGCATTGAAGCATGGTAGGAAAACCAGCAAAAGACAGGTAGTGACTCCAGCAGTAGAATGCTCTTGTGTCTAGCACAAGTGTTGGAATGGAGTGTCTATATTTGTGCTGAAGGTACTGTGAGTGCTCAGCTGTACTGCTGAGTTTAGAGTAGTAGGTACAAACCCTGCCACGGGGAAGCTTGTGTGGAAATAAGAAGTATACATGAACTGATGAAAACTCACCAGACTGTGCACCCAGGAAACGGTAAGAGCAAATGGCTGGTGTGAGTTCTTTTTCTTCTGTTTTACTGATTGCATATTGCAGTCATAGGACAGTGTAGGGAGAGAAGTTGAACGTGCTGAGTTTGGGAGGAGTATTGGCTCTCTTAGGTGGCAGTTGCTTTTGTGTTCTGGGTCTGGAAGTGTAGGTCTTGGTAAGCAGTACCCAGCTGGTTTGCTGACCATCTCTTGCAATATATTCAGTCCCTGCAGATCTGTTTAGTTGCTAAGTAATTACACTTGAAAACATTGTTTGCTTTATGTAATCAGTTTTTGAACTAAATTTATTGAAGCACTGGAACAAATTGTTAGTGTCCTCTGGTATTTATGACTTCTAGAATTGCTTTATCTCTCAGGAACTTGCGTTTTCAGTGTCTGTGAACTGCTTCTAGAACTAATGAAAAGTGGTTTTGTTTCTCAGTGTCATATTTTGTCATGGAATAGTGGATGAGTGGTGAACTCTGCAGAGTGCATTTGGAGGAATGCTGTAACTTCAGGGCAGTGACTGTTCTGCACGTTGGGCTGTGGAGAAAGAATTATCTATTTCTTCAGTCTGACTGCAGTATAGACTTTCAGATGAAGATAATTTTTTTCCAGAAATGACATGTAGCTCATGATGCTCAGAGACTATAAATGCCTTAAATGTATCCTTCTTTCTCATGGCAATCAGCAATTTAGGAACTTGATAGTAGAGGCTGCATTTGAACTGTGTTTCATAGCAATTTGTGTACAAAATTCCTGAAAGCTCTAATTTGCTTCTTAAATGCTGCCATACTTTTGGCTTTGAAGGTGTTCTGTGGCAAGAGAATTTTACAGTTTAAGTCTTGCTGAAAGAAAACAACCCTTCCTTTTTCTGAAAACATTATTCTTGATTTCTTGATGACTTTTGTTGCAAGCTGTTCAGGACTTTTGTGAGAATTAGTAAGCAATCATTTCTGTTTGCAGTTTGCATGTCCTTTGTGATTTTTATAGTCTTTATCTTTTTTTTCTTCCCTCAAATATCTCTTTTCCAAGCTGAAAAACATAGTCTTCTGTTAAATTATCCTGCTGAATATTCTGGTATTTCTGCTTCCTGCCTTCCTCCGGCCCCAGCCATTTTTTTTTAAGGCTGAGTGGTTGGTATGGGGGGTATGGACACCAAAAATGGGTGAAGTACATTTATGGGGTAACCTAATTTTCTTTCTGGTGTGGTTTTCTGGTTGCTGAGCACTTCATGGGAGTAGCTTCAAGGTAGTTCCTGTGTGCTAAAGCTCCTTTAAAACTATTTGCGTAGCACTGTTGTTTTTTTGGTTTTGTTGTTAAAAAAAAACTGGGCTAAAAATAACCTTTCAGAAGCTGTGCTTATGCAGTTTGTCTGGGTTTGCTTTGCCCTCCAGTGTGTTTGTTTCTGCAGAAGCTGTAGCTGTTCTTGCAGAGATTTTTTTTTTTTTCCCCCCTGTGTGGATCTCCAGTTAAGTGTTGATGCCTATAGGACTGCTCGGCTAAATATTATCTCAGGTGTTATTCACCTGCTTAGTGTTTAAGGGCATCCTTCAAAATATGCAAACACAAGCATCTTCTGTGGTGATGCCGTGATTTATGGATCCGAGCATACAGAGTACTCTAGTAATTTTAAGGAAATAAAAAATTCTGTCTACTGAAAAGCTCCCTTCGTCACTGTACAAAGCTGTAAAAGTTTTTAAAAATCACTTTTAGCCCATACAGTGCTAAAAGGATCCATCCAGAATTACTTAATATGACTTGAGACTAGTGTTTTTTACTGGCTTCCTTGGGCTAGTTATAAAATCTACTGCAAACATCCTGTTGCATGATGAATTTACTGTTCCAGTGCTATGAAGTGACCTCTAATGGTACTGTCAAGGTGCGTTTGTCTCTTTTTGACCAGAGAACTTCCGTGTAAGTTGATTTTTTTTCTTTTACCCTTTTTGCACTCGAAAGATACAACAGGCAAGCAAGTTAAAACTTCAAGCTAAGAGCTTTTCTGATGTATAGGTCCTGCCCTTAAGATAGGGATCAGTATTATTTAAATGCCTCTTTGTAAGCATGTCAAAACATTCCTCACGCTCCTGTGCTTCCTCACAACTGAGGAAGGAGAAGAATTAATTAGTTATTACCTTCTGCTAGTATGCATGTTTTGACTGAAAGATGTGGAGGGAGTATTATGTGACCCCTTTCTGTAGGGCAGATAAACCTTCTGTTAGGATTTTAAGAAAATCTATGAAAGGTAGTTTATGGGTGGAACTAGCACACAGTAAACCTTAAAGGAATTGTAGAAATGGTAAAATCATTGAACTACTAAAAATCATTGAACTACTAAAATCTTTGAACTAATCATTTGTTTGGTCACCTTGCAAAGAAGGCATGTATAGCAAATAGTAAAATTATTGCAGTTTATGGTATTTTTGTCCCAAGAGGTTTTAGAATGCTCAGAGTGTTTTGCCTTTCAAGCAGACAAACCGTATTACTGTAAAAGTTAAAGCAGTGTCTGATTTTACTACCTGAAAAATAATAATTTTAAAAAAACAGCATAGGAAGTGCTATCAAGGAGCAAAATTGTGTAGCAGCCAGTTCTTTTTGGAGGTGGGGTGACAGGGAGAAGATTTGGTATCTTAACTGAAAAATAATTATGCTGACTTAGATTTATCCACTGGATACACAGAAGCCTGTAAGAAGACTAGTAGCTTCTTAATAGGAATTAGAAGGGATATTGGTAATTGAGGTCCATTGGGATCTGGTTATGCTTTTTGTTGGAGAAATGTACTGAATTCCTAAAGACTCTCTTGTCTAGAAGGAAGCTTAGTTTCAAAGAGACATCCTGGATATCTGATGTTCAGAGGCTTGTAAAATCATTGGAAAATACTCTCAAGTAAGTACTTTCAAATACTTGGTGTAAAATGTTTTAACTGTTGCTGTTGTTTATATCAGAAGATGCTTAATACTGTTTCTATTCCTGCTTTGGCTTTTGAACTTCTGAGTTGGAGTACTACCGTTACTGACTGTTCATAGTGTGTTGTGGGGAAACAGTGGCTTGTATTTGAACTGTTTTAAGTTGCAGAGAAGTTTAAAGAGCTTTAGACTGTTCTTGTGTACCAGAACTGTGAGTTTTGCTCCATTAGGAGGACATGAATTAATCCCTGCATTGTGGAGCTTTCCCATCTGTTAGTTGTAGTTAATATTGATGGAGGAGGAAAGATACCTTGTGATTTGATAAGCTTAACCACAAGCAGTCCTTGTTAACAGCATGCTTCTGTTATAAGTCCTGGTATGCAAAATAAAAATACTGGCTATTAATGATAATATTTGTTACTCAGATACTTATCAAAGCCAAATCAGTTGTTGCGGAAGCAGGCTCCTCAGACTATTCAGGTTAGGAATCATTTTGGTCTCTAAGTTATAGCATTGTTTGGAACCCTGCTTTTTTGAGTAGCAAAGTGGTTTTAAATTGGTGCATACGCAGTGGCTCAGACACCTAATATGCTTCTCTTCTTATACTGTTTCTTCATGAGGTCCTTCTCAAAGGAACCTTGCGTGATAGCAAATACAGGATGGAAATTTTGTGTTTTAGTTTGAGTGGAAGAATACTTTTGTTGTCTCAATTAAGTACTTGCTCCTGGTTTTAAGTAGTTTCATGTCCTCTAACTGCTTGTTTAAGCTATGTTAGCTTCTAAATGTTAATATTCATGGCAGAAATTAAAGCCTCGAGGGCTGAGTCTTACATTTTTTGTATCTGCAGTGTAGTTCAGTAGCCTGTAGTTTGGACTTGCCCTATTGAAAGAGACCTGAGAATAAGGCTGCCTTCTCTATGAGCTGGTGGGGGTGGAGGAACTCACGACTGAAATCATACATTGGTAATTGGAAGGCATTGTAATACTGTTGTCGTAGTAACAATGGACTGGAGCGTGAGACAACAGGGCTTTTGTCAAAAGTGACAACAGAAAATGGTTTGGGGCATTCTGCCGTGGCTTATACAACTGCAGTGCTCCCTGGTGGACTTGGGCAGAAAGACGTGAGGAAAATTGATCAGTTCCTGTATGTGAAGGATACCTGCTCAGTGTGTGACATCTGTGTGCAGACAGATCTGTTATGGAGTGTAGTCTCCAGGAGTTACTGCACGCTGGTACCTATGCATGTGTAGCTTTTCATGACTCTTTCTGAAGAAATCTCTCTGAGCGGTGTCAGTCACACGTATGTACCCAACAAAGAAAGGTCTTGGAGTGCAAGGAACCTTAAAATAAGTGGGTCATTGATGCAAGGTGGAAGTGCCGAACCACAACATTTTTTTACGAGGACCAAGCATTGAGCTGGATTAATCCTCAGGTTAAACCCTCTTCAAAAACAAAATCAGCAGTAAACTTGATAACAGAGAGGATGATGCTTTGTACAACTCAGGTGAAAAGAAGCCTTTTTTTGGGTGAGGAAGTCTTGTCTGCAGGGTTATGGCAATAAAATGTCCTCTTAGCTTCATATCTGGAACTAGTGGTTTTGAAGGCTTGTAAAGCCTGTTACTGTGTTACTTACGGTCCTTAAGGCTATTGTTTAGATTATGGTATTTGTATTGCTAAAAGTTGATTGAAATTCAGCCTTGTGAAAATGGGTTGAAAAGGGTTGCCTTGCTGGGATTTAATGCAATGCATAATTTGAAAGCTGTCTTTCTTTCTGTTAGGTTTGAATTGTATTGACAGTTAATATGGTATGACCTATCTGTAGGTTTTAGACTTTTTCTCAGTCCTATTTCTTTTTCAAAATTCAGGTGTCAAGAAAATGACTTTTTTCCTTGTTTGCTTGCTTGGCACAGGGGAATCTGTGGAGGACGAAGAAAAGAGTAATTTATTTTATGATCTTTCTTTACAAATGTTTGTCAATTCAGAATCTGATTTCTTGCAGTGAAGGAGGTGGTACAATAACATGCAAATACTATTGGAAAATTTGCTGTAGGGTCTTTCTGGGAAGTTAAGGTCTTCAAAAGTACTGATGTTAGCTATTCACAAATTGAGAGGGAGGGGAAGAAGTTGCATATCATTCAGAACAGAGTAATGGAACAGATGGTCGTCTTGCAGACACTGAAACTGCTTTCAGATGTCCAGTATCAGTTTAGAGTGGCTTTCTAAATATCTTGCAGAAATAATTAATGTTACGGGACAATGCTTCTGATTACTGTAGCAATATCCACTTTTAGCTTCTCAGCGGAACCACGTGGTCCTTAATGCAGTTCATATGCGGTTTAAAAACAATCTGTAGATATATGTGTAGATGTTAAAGGCATAAATGAGTGGAGCAAATTCTACCAGAGTTCTCAGATGTTACCTTAGACTAATGGAAAACATTGATTAGAGTATTACTACAGGATATAAAGGTCTTGCTTTTTAAATGTGTAGGCAAATAAATCTTTGACATAGAATGAATAAAGGAACGTGTCTCTTTTTAATGATTTGGTATTTCTGTAAAGCATGTAAAGCAAGAGTGCAAAATGAACTTGGATGCTTGAAGCCTAATAAAAATGCTGAACTCTTACCTCTTGGTGGTCTTCACTTCAGCCTTTCTTGCAGCTAGTACTCATGATGGATAAACGTAGACTCCTGTAATTCATTGTTCCACCGTGTTTATACAAATGCACCATGCAGCAGCAAGGCTGAGGTTTCTGATGTGAATCCTGCTATTTGTGCTGCTGTGTGTAGTCTTCGTGTTTTGCTGATGTCTTGTCCAAGCAAGCAATACGGAGCAATTGCTTGGTAAGACACAATACTCTTGACCTAACTATAGTGTTAGATACTGAACATATATTATGAGGGATGCAAGAGGAACAATTTGTTTTTATGTTCTTGCTTGGGGTGATACAAGGATGGCACAGGACATGAGTGACCCAGGAAAAGAACCCACTCAGACTGATATAACATGCATTGCTCCCTAGCATGAGTCCTAAAGCCTGGATGCTATCTCACCTGACAGATGGAGATTTTTGCAGTGTAGAATATTTGCTTGTCAAGGACCTAATGCTAAATGTGCTGAGACTTGCACTGCTCGGTATCAATAGGCCGTGGTGGTGAGCAGTTCTAGGGCTGCAGGAAAAAAAAATGGATATAGCTCTGGGCTTTAAAAATCGACAGCAATGTTACTATTTTACTTAATAACGTGATCTAAGATAGTTGCTGGGGAAAGTTTACCAGACTGATATATGTAGTACTGCTAGCTAGTTGTTAGTTGAGGTCTGGGTCTGCTTGAATTTAGTATATTCTTAGCTTCTTTGTTTTACTTCATAAACAGAATTTTTGAGAATACTCTTGTCATCTGGCTGACCCGTAGCTTTAACCACAATTTCGTGGACTGAACAAGTTATTCCTAAGATTTCATATGTTACTTGTACTTCTTAAACATTTGGTAGCTATGTTGCGGGCTAATGATGAGTTTACAAAATTCACGCAAGGTTCAAGCTTATGGAAAATATGCAAAACTTATTTTACATTTTGGGACTTCTTTAATCTAAAGAGTTTTAGCTCTTAATCACATCAAAATGTCACTGTGTGTGCCATAGGGTGTGTGACTAAGACACCATCTGTGACTTGTGTACTGTTGAAAGCTTGTAGGCACTGAAATTCACCTCTGTAAAAGGAGGAATGTGCTCGTGGAATGTGACAGTTGTTTTGGGGTTTGGTGGTTGGTTTTGTCCCCATCTTGTGCTTACCTCACTGAATGGTGGGATGAGAGCTGCTGCTAGGGTTTAAATCCTTTCAATTAATGTTTTTTCAGATGCTTTTCTGTTTTGGAAAAATGGTATATCCAGGACAGGTTCTAAGAAATTTTTAAGATCCTTTTGTTCCTGTTGGTTCTCAAGTGTTAGATTTTGGTGCACTGGCAGATAGTGCCTTCTGATAGCCACACAGCTAATTTCACATGCAGTCTGTAACTTGATTTCCACCTGGACTTTTTTCCCTCAAACTTCACCTGAAAAAAATGGTTAGCTTATGCAGGAGATTGGAATTCGTCTTTGGTTTCTCTTAACTCTCCTCAATTCCTTTTCCTCTTAGGATGCTGTTTGTTGACCTGATTTGCCTCGGTGGCTGCTTTTGCTTTTCAAGGACTCTGAAAGCAGGGCTCTTAATCTGTCAAGTGGGATGTCAGGATTATAGCTGACATTAATTTGAATAAAACTTGAAGTAGGAAGGTGAATTCGTTCAGAGGAAAGTTAAATTGGGACCAAGCAATGAAGACTTGTCCTAAAAGTAGGTTTCAGGTTGGGATATGGATGGAAACATAAATTGCTCAGACAGTAGGGCAGGGCAGCAGATAAGATTTCTAGCTGTTCAGTATAGTATATTAAACCAAATGCTTAGAAGCTTAAGTAGCTGCAGAATTGTTGCTTGCAACCAAAAGGGTTGTGATTTAGTTGTTGCATAGTGAGTCCTCAATCCATACCATCTACAAATGGGCTAAATGTTTTTTGTTCATTTTTTTGGAGCTCTTTTGATGAAAGGGTCTTCTATTCCATTTTGCACACCTAACAGTGTATGTGTTCAGATGACTACTTAAACATACTTAGATGTGATTCTTAAGCCCCTTTGTGAAATGGCCACAAATTGAAACATGGGAGGTTCCTTCTGTACACCAGGAAATGCTTCTTGCCATCACGGTGACTAATCACTGGTTGCCCGGAGAAGTTGTGGAGTCTCCTTCCTTGGAGATACTGAAAAGCCATTTGAACACAGTCCTGGGCAACTGAGTGTAGGTGGCTCAGCTGCAGCAGGGAGGATAATCTACAGAGGTCCGTTTGACCACCACTGGTCTGAGATTCACTATGTTCACTGTGATTCAGTGTTAAAGGAGTGCATGTGCATGGCTGCAAATAAATGGGATTAAATAGATGCTTAGTGTACTGTCTTTCATTGCTTATTAGCTCAATTAAAGGTTTTTTGGTTTTGTTCTTTTTTTCTTCTTTTTTTTTCCTCTGGGCTGTTTTTTTTTTTTTTTTTTTTTGGTAGCTGAAGCTTCTAGAGTTCTTGCATTTTGCAGGTTTATTGTGGAACTCCCAAAGCTTCCTTTATACTTCCTATACAGAGCTTTTTGTGCAGATAGTGTTCTTGGGGGAAGTGTTTTGGAATGACAGCACTGTCTCTTGCATGATGTAAAAAAACCACAAACAAACAAAAGAACTGCAATTGCACTTAAGTTTTGAGGTTGCTTTCTAGAAGACTTCATTCTGCATAACCTGCATATACTTTTGTTCTCACTCTTAGCTGGAATGGAAAATTTTAGCTTGAAAAGTGTTACATCAAAAAAATGGAACAGGGATATTTACTTCATTAAGTCCAGGCAAGATCAAGGCTTTGAATTGCTGTTCATGTAGGCTGAGCAATCTACTCTGGCTCTTTCTCTGAGGGCAGAAGGATATTATCAGCCTCTGCTGTGCTGCCTACAGGCTCTGGAACTTTCTGCATGTTCTTTCTTTCTATGCATATTTAATCACAGGTAGGCAGAACTGGCATACCAGGGAGCAATTTTGTAGTGCTTCCTACATACAGAAAACTAGTCGTAGTTAAAATCACAGAGTGAGTAAGGTTGGAAAGGACCACTGGAGGTGATCCAGTCCAACTTCCCTACTCAAGCAGGATTCCCTAGAGCATGTTAATCAGGATGCACCTACTTACAGGGAAAGACTTGAAGGCAATCACAGAGGGAGGGGGGAGCCATTCAATAAAGTATGTTCTTCCCCTGCTGGAAGAGCTCTTGCTGTGGCTATGATACTTGTAGTTGTGGTTGTCAGGTTCAGATCCCTTCCCCTTACCTAGGTTTGATTAGATAAATCTGATCTCTGGAACATCTAGTTCCAGCTTAAGTCTAGAATGCATTGAAGTCTTGCAGTATGTAGATACAGACAGGGAATCAGGTTGTCTTGCCAAGAGGTTGAAACTTCATTGAGCAAAGTCTGAAAGTACTTCTGGGGTGAACAATGACTAGAACAAAAGAGTCTTTCTGAGAAATTAGGAGTTAAGTTAAAATCCCTTCAAAGTGATGCTTTGTAATTTTCTTTTTGTCTAGATCCTTCTTTTCCCTTCAAAACAAGCAAAAAGGTGGTACTGGGAGACCTTATTCATGACGCTTCTTTGTTTTCTTACTGCTGCCTTGAAGCCTGTTTCTGTGAATTGCTCAACTAAGCTGAAGGAACTTGACCTCTAAGTGTTGTTTCCACTTAATCTTTTATTGGGCTGCTGCTCAATTTGGTATTGCATCCTATTACTGTAGGAACTAGTGCATTTTCTGCAGTGTATGGATTCATGAGAACCTGCCTTTCAAAGATCAGATCTGTGTCAATAAAGGGAGATATTTGATATGGCTGTCCTCTGACCCTGATGGACCATATGGTCATTTTAGCTGTAAAGCAAGAAATGCCTTTGCTAGGAGAGCCATATTCCAAGCTGTCTATGTGTATTGTCTCCTCCCACGTACTGATGCCCCCCTGCAGTTGCTGCAATTGTTTATCTAATGACAAGGTAACAGAAACATGCAACCAGGTGCTGTATTTATCCAGATTACATCACATTTGGTCAAAGTAGCATTTTTAAACTAGAAGTAGCTTTCTTTTGCTTGAAAATGACCGTTTAAGACCATCTACCTGTATAAATTTTAAAACTGTGGATATCCAGGAAATGGCCTGCAGTATTACAACCATAGAATGGTTTGGGTTGGAAGGGGCCTTTAAAGATCATGCAGTCCACATCCCCTGCCATGGGCAGGGATAGTGTTCACCAGATCAGGTTGTTCAAAGCCCTGGGAAGTTCAAGGGAACACTTCCAGTGATGAGTATCCACAACTTCTCTGGACTACCAGTTCCAGCCTTGCAAGAAGTTCAGGTGCATGACATCTGTAGCTTTTCCTCTGTCAACTGATGCAATCATTTCATTGTGGGAGGCTACCAAATTAGTCAGGCCTGATCTGCTCTTTCTGTCTCTAAGCAGCTCCCTGTCTTCCATGTGTCTTGACATGTGTTCCAGTAGAATGTTCCATGATTTTACTGGGTGTGGAGTGAGGCTGCCTGGTTGGTAATTCCCAGGGTCCTCATTTTTACCTTTTTTCAAAATAGGTCTGATGTTTTCCGATTTCCAATTGCTGGGGATTTGCCTTATTGCTAAGACTTCTTGGATATGATTGAGAGTTGCTTGGGCATCTCAACATCAGCCAATTCCTTCAGGACCCTGGGATACATCTCACTGGGTCCCAGTGACTTACGTTCAGGTATCTCAGGTGGTCTTGAATCTGAGCTTCACTTAGAGTGGAGGGAACTGCAGTCTACAGTCCCAGCCTTGAGGTTCAGGGAACTGAGAGATTAGTATTGAAAGCTTAGGTGAAAAACTGTTGAATAGCTCAGTCTTCTTCATATCAGTTGTCACTAGTTCTCATGCCTTATATATCAAGAGGAGGTATGTTTACTTTAATCTTCCTTTTTCTAGCCGGTGTTCCTGTAGAACTGTGCATTTCCTTCTTACACTTTAGTTTGACCAGGAAGTCCTTAGTAAGTCATGTTTGTCTCCTGCTTCCCTTGCTTGTTTTCTTACATATGTTAATTGAGAGCTCTTGGGCTCTATGAAAAATGTCCTTAAAGGGCTGCCAGTTCTGTTCAGCTCCTTTGTCCCTGAGGGTGGTTCCATGGGGGATCCCATCCGTTAATTCATTCAGCAACTGCACACTTAAAATTTGGAGTCCTTACTCTGATTCTTCACCTGTTCTGTATCAGTCATGATAGTGAATTCCACCAGGGCCTGACAACTGCAACTCAGTCTGCCACTAATCTTGACATACCTAATTAGATCATCTATGTTGGTAAGCAACAGGTCTAATAATGATTCCCCTCTAGTTGTGCTGTCTGTCACCTGGATTAAGAAATTATCCTCATTGCACTCCAAGGGTCTCCTGGACTGCTTACAGTTTATTGTGCTGCTTTTTCAGCAGATGTCAGGGTGATTGAAGTCCCCCAGCAGGATCAGAGCCTGCAAACATGACACCTCCTGTAGCTGAAGGAAGAACTCATTATCAACAAGCTCCCCTTGATGAGGTAGACTGTAGTAAACACCAGCCATGAGGTTTACTTTGTTGGCTTGGCCCCTAATTTTTGCCCATAAGCTCTCAACTTTTTCATTGCTGTTTTTCCGAGGCCGCTCTCTAGTGTCAGTCTTCCCCCCCCCCCCCCCCCCCACTTGTGGGGCAGCCACCTGCTTGCTTCTCCTTTCTTGCCTTTGCCTTCTGAACAGTGTATACTCTATTTCAGCATTCCAGTTGTGTGGTCCTTCCCATCATGTTTCAGTGATAGTGATTAGATTGTGGCTTCCTAGATGCAAAATGGCTTCCAGCTCCTCCTGTTTGCTGCCCATGCTGCGTGCCTGGGTATGGAGATACTTCAGCTGTTGTCACTGACCTTGTCACCTTCCTTAGAGGACCATGCCATAATTTTTTTGAGGCATTTCACAGGTGTTTCCCTCTTGGTTCCTAATATATCAGCAGTCCCTGACTTTTCTCTGTTTCTCGGAACTTTATCACTTTTTCTCTGCTACTTGTCTGCTGCTCCCTCCTGCTATCAGAACTCTTGTTTCTGTCTAGGCTATTGGGGAACACCACCTAATTACTTTTAAAATTTTTTGTTTCAGCATACTGGAGCCTAGCATTGCTTTTGTAAGCTTCTGCTTGGTATTACTGCTGTGAGAGTATTTGTCTCTTGCTCTGTCTGGCCTCAACAAAGAACGAAACCAACATGCTGGTTCATTGCGAACAAACCTGTGTCTGGAGTAATGGGAAACTGGAATGGCCTGAACAAGGGAAGTAGAGAAGGCAAAATGATGGGAAGTGCTAGCACTCACACTGACCCAGCAGGACTTCGGCCGGTAATGTTAGATATCCTCTAAACTGGAAACACAAAATTATTCTTTTCAACTCCTGTCACCGGCACGTGTCCTTGTGCTGTCCTTTCTTGTGCCAACCAGAGCATGTCATGTTGTTGCACAAGGATTGGGCAAGTGCTTGCTTCCCTGGCCTGCCTTGTTGCCCGACCAAACATTTGCAGCCACCCAGAGCAGGGTGAGCAGCACAGGGCTGGGTATGGCAATTCTGCCACTGTGGTGTAGGTGAAACAGGTTGCCCGGAGAGGTCATGAAGTCTCCTTCTCTGGAGATACTCAAAAGCCTTCTGGATACTCCTGTCCCTGATCTGCCACCAGGTTATCATGTCTTCTTGCCAATAATCTACCTGCAGTGCTTCCCGATACATCTGGTTATTTCCTCTCTCCTATCCTGACTCTGAACTATGTGCTTTGTTGTGCTTAGCCTTTCTGCTCCATAATCCTCTCTTCATTCAACTTTGATGGCATTCACTGCAGAGGGGCAGTCAAAAGCATAGGACCTAGTTCTCTTCTTTTTTTCCCAGTTCCTCTTGACTGAGCTGGCAGTGGTGTTTGAGGTCAGGGATGTCATCAGGTCCAGCAGCGATTCTTAAAACCTTGGAGCTCTGTGCAGCCTCTGCAGTGATACTGTTTCTCACGTTTTCTCTTCACAATCCCACTGGCTGATGAGTACAGCCTGTTCCTCCATGACACAGGGGAGACTGGGTTTGCTTACAGAGGCGGAAGTTAATCAGTGATACAGTTGTGGTTAATATTACTAGCCGCGTATCATATATTCAATTTTATGAAGCTAAGAGTAGTGTGCTACAACTTTTGTTATATATAGTCATGTAGCAAAAAGTCTTATGTATCTAGTAACTTGCCAAAATGGGATTACTGGCTCTAGGTCACTGAAGTATAGTATCTAGGCAAGATACTGGTGTTCTTGTGACATGAGAAAAGCTTCAAAACTTTAGTGGTTTGATTTACATGTACTGGTAGTTGGGGGAGAAGATGCATTTAGCATTGGCTGAAAAAAGTTAATACTTTGGATTCCAGGGTGTTGTCTAGGTGTTTTCAGAATGTGGAGGTAAATGAGCACGCTATGTTTCTTGTCAGCTTGGAAACATATCCTACACAAGAGTTAGACTGAGAGATGCATGTGTTCCTGTGCCTAAAGGTGAGTGAGAGACTGACCAGCTCTAGAGGTGTCACTTAGAGAAATGGAAGATAGCGCCTATGTTGTAAATCAAAAAGAGGCCTTTTTCTTAGGCTGTATCTTCTGTACCTTGATTCTTCAGGAGTAAGTACATAAAGCTAAAGCAATATGGTTTGAAAAGAACCTTTGGAGATCGTCTCCAGAAGCTGAACTTGAAAAGGGGGAAGGAAGAATATATACTAAAGCTGGGGTAGCTGGAAGGGACCCCAAGCACAAGGCAGTGGGGCACAGTGATAAAAAACTGGTGGGGAGAGAGTAGGTAATGGTAGAGCTGTGAGCAACTCTGGAAATATAATTAAAAGCAGTGGGCAGTTTGAAGTACGTATACTTCTGGAAGGTTTGTCTGTCGTTCTTGCATTTTTCACTCAACAGTCAAAAATTTGGGTGTGCCTTTTTTTTTTTTGTACTTGCATGCGTCTGATTTGAAACCAAATGTGAACTTTTCCATCAGCATTCCTGTAAGGATAGTCAGGAAGCTGTGGATTTGGGGCCTAGGGGAGTCATAACTGAACTATTCTGATCTTTGTGGTAATATGAACAAACAAACATATTTTTATCCCTATTCTATTTCCACTGTACTTATGTCTTTCAATCAAAAGTGTTTTCATTTGGTGCACTTTCAGCTGTGGCAGTATGAAGGAGGAAAGACTAAGTACTTGGGTGATGGTTTCTGTGTAGACAAACTTCCTTCTCCCCACCCCAGTAAAAACATACTTGTTGCTTGTTGATGTATAGCTACCAGGGAAGTTTTTGCCATACCTTGTTGGTGAAAATGTGAAAGTTGAAACTACCAAAAGTAAAAATTTTTTTGACAGCCAAGTGAGGTTGTGTTGGTTAACTTCACAGTTCAAAATACCTATGCCAGGAGGCTGTGGGCCAAGTGTTTAATTTTAGGATTCATCCTGCTGTAGTGAGTTGGCACTAATCTGAAATGATTAGTGGTTGTAGTATATGCTCTGTGCAATACAGTAACTTTTTTTTAAATGTAATAAGACTTATGGCCTTTCTTGACTCTAGTACTGATCTGGTATAATAGCAGTGTAATTAAATAAGGCATTTCAGATAGTATGTGAAAATCAGAACCTGAAGTATTTTAGCAGTTGCAGTGAAGGTAAAAATATAACTCCAAACCAGTCTATGTTTGTAATATAGTTAAGGTTACTGGATTTTGATGTCCATGTGCAATATGAAGATTTGTTAAAAAGAAGAGCTTCTTTATACTGTTTGTACAGTATGGTCTGTAGAAAAGGGAGGGGTAGCCTGTTAATGGTATTGAGAGATTAAGGGCACTGCCTCCAATACAGAGAAATAATATATCCCAATGTCCCCATTGTCCAGAGGAAATAAACCAGCAAATCCAAATATTCTAATTAACAAAGTTTCAGGAGTTAATTTTTGGCCACAGCATCCTTACACTTGCCTGTTAAGTGTAGGACTGAAGTGGAAGTTTCATGATAGAAACTATTTCCACATCCCCTTTTCAGACTACTCAGAAACTATCCTCTAAAACCATTATGCAGTGTTTGAAATCCAAAATAGCTACAATTAGCTAGAATGGCTTGTTCTGTTGTGTTTCTTCATAGAGGGAATGTTTTTTCTCGACATGGGAGATCTATCTTGAAATTTTTACACATCCCTGGCGTATTGAAAAGGAAATTTAGAGAGACACACTGTGTCTAGATCTCAGATATCCTGTGGTTAGAAGAGACTGTCTTGGGCTAAAGTGTTAAAGGTTTTGAACATGCAGGAGAACATTCAATTAGAAGCTACCTGGGGTTTGCCAGGTATAGAAGTACAGCTGCATTGCACTGATAGGCTAAACATCAAATGCTGGATTTCTCATGTTAATTCCTGTTGATGGCAACATCGCTCACCGGGATATCTTTTTGTGAGATTATGTACTTAAAAAATATGGAGACATTGGAATCAAGTAGTCAATAGAGGAAATGTGAGAACAATTGCCTTTGTGACCTGTTTGCTTCCTTTATTCATAGGCATTCTAATACGGTCTTTATTTATATGATTGGTTTCTTTTTCTAAGATGCCACTGTCGTCATTTCATGGTGTAGATGTTTTCCTAGGACTGAATACGGGCAGTATGTGCAGGACCATACCCCTGGCTGTTGGAGAAGCTGGAGGACGAGTGGGATGAATGATTGCAGAGAAAAGAAGGATGAGTCTCATGGTTACAGCAATTGAGTTCTGATGGGTTATTTTTCTGAACCTGGTTTGGCCAGTTTAAATGTGTGTTCCACAGGCAGTCAGTAATTCAGGGTGTTTTCAACCAGCTTAAGCCTTGTTAGTCAATTTTTAATGTATTTGCCTAGGTTTTAAAAAAACGTAAAAACTGGACACAGAAATTGTATGTTGTAATCCTTGGCCAAATCCTTCATGGTTCATTACCTCGACTGAACAGGTTAGATACACTGCATAATCCTTTGTCATCTTAGCCAGGAGAGGAGCTGGAAGCAGTACTGTGGTGTTCTCATCTGTGTGTGCCAGCAGAAGTAGCAGGGAAGCACTCTTGGATGGTTTGCATTGGATGGAAGAATCAACAGACTTGAAAATGTGCTTCTGTTTTGACACTAGGCTCAGGCAGCTGCAGATGCCTTTGAGAGTCCTAGACCGGTTACCTGTCATTTTTTAAAGTCACCTTTCTTGCCCTAACCTGCCTCAACTTGGCTTCACGTGCTAGTCCAAACCTCCAAACTGGTCAGATCCCAGTCATTCCTCTCTTTTGGTCTTCCTTCATGGACTTTTTTCTGAGATATTTTCTTTTCCCCTGCCACATCTTCTTTTTCAGTTTTCTCCCCTAGCTCTTTGACTGTGGCTTTTTGCCATGTGACTCCTTTGTTGCCTTCTTGTCCAGTCAGTGCTGTGCTGTGTTTCATCATTTTGTACTGCCTGCTTTCTCCTGATAGACAATTAGTTGCTGGTACTGTCTTTCAGGCTACTACTTTTACCCTGATGCCTCTTGGGACAAATGGCTTCTCTCTTCCTGGGTATAGTCACTAACACGGTCCAAGAGAAGAGAGATGAGACATACAGAGTCTGTCTCTCCATATTTAGTTCCTATACTGCCTATTGTGTTTAAAAGAATCTGCAAAAGGTCCTGTTTGCCTGTTCCTGCTGGAGTGTGCCTGAGTGGCTTGAGAGGCTGGCTCAGTCTCAAACCTGTCCGTGAGTAAGATCTCTCAGTGGGTGGTAGCATGTATGGCACAGATGGTGTCTTCAGAAACGTGGGTGCCAGATCCTAACAAGATTCAGTGGGCACGTGCTAGCTGATTCTACCCTCCACCCCCCATTTTGGTGTTTTTGTCTTGACATGAGGAAAAAAATCCCCACCACTGAGCAAAAAAGCCTAGGATTTTCCTAGGCTTGCTACTTGAGTCTTCTTTCAGAAAGATCAGGCAATTGCACCTTCTTGTCAAAGTGTAAAATAAATCAATTTACTTCACTGAAGCACCAAACTTTGGCAAAAGTTCAGCTTGGGGGCAAGCAGGTAGTATTGCATCCTGTAAGCTAAAATAGATGAAATTTGGAAGTGAATTTGCCCAAAAGAATTTGAAGTCAGAAATGTATAAGAGAAGAAGTTTGAATAAAAAACAATACTACCAGTTAAATTTTTAGTTTAGAAAAAAGTTTTTCTGAAAAGTGTTTTGCTGGTTAAAGATTTTTATATTTATATATATATATATACACACACACAATACCAGTAATTAGTTTTGTTCTGAGCTGGGTTATGTTTTTTATGGAGAATTCTGTCTATGAAATATTTTTATTCCCTTAGTTACAAAAACTGTTCGCAACTATTTTTTTGCCTTGTCTTCTTCAGTCCAGCTGTATCTCAGTAGATGTGGTTACGTGAGCAACCATAAATGTCTGCTGGTTTTTATTACTCATCTCCTTGACCTTGAGTCTCTGTACACTGTCCTGTTATTCGCACTTGTACAAAATAAGTGTGTTGCTCTGAATTTGTAATATGTTGTGCTTATTTTGCATGACATTTGGGGCCTTTTTGTCAGGCCTCTAATGTTGCTTTGTTTTCCAGTTCTGAACAAAATGTCTTGATATTGAGAGGTGGTGATCTATATTGCATTATATTGTTTCTCAAAAGAGTTCACAGGTGAAATAATGGGATTTTTTAAATGAACTTTTCTAGTTGATAATTTACTCTTATCAATGCCTTTCTAGCCTTATGGGTTGCATATTGCATTCTAAGTAATTTTATGTACTTGAACTTTCATGTATTTATAGGTTTAGTAGAGAAAAGAAATACCGGTGATAATAACAGCCTCTGAACATCCAGTCTGCAGGGTACCAGGTTACACATCTCTCCCTATTTGTTACACTTCTTGAAGGTGAGCTGGTATGCCATAGTTAAGGTTTCCTACGCAAGTGATGAGCCACTGAAGGGCTGGAGTATTGCTGATTTATAGAGGCGGGGTAACTTGGGATATTCAGCTGGAAAAGGAACGGCAGCGGTATCAAGCAGCAGTAGTGGTAGTAAAGGCAGAAGCAGGTTCCACAGCAGACTTCCCAGTGTGAGTCAGTGAATGCACAGCATACCAGCTAGCTGTCAGGAGGAACCCAAATCCGACTATTGCAAGAGATTTGGGGTTCATGTTTATCATGCAAAGTCATGTGGTCTTACTATATCTTAACTTGCCAACTTAGCCTTAGTCCGGAGAAGATCCTTTGCTGCAGCGCTTAACCAAAAAAAAAAAAAAAAAAAAAAAAAAAAAGGGAGAGAGAGGGAGAAAAAATAGAAGGAAAAATAAAGAAAACTGTGCAATGTTTGTTTATGCCTTCATCATGCCGAGGAGACACTTAACAGTAAATAACCTGTGTATACCTGAGGTAAGATACTGTTTCTGCTTTCCCTGCACAGTGCTACTGCAGCACGGAGCTGATCCAAACATTCGGAACACCGATGGGAAATCTGCACTGGATCTGGCAGACCCTTCAGCAAAAGCTGTACTCACGGGTAAGATGCATACATTTCTCAGCAGCGTTACCTGAGTTTATTTTGTGTGTGTAAGTTCAGCATCAGAAGAGCCTTCTGCCTTTCCAGATTTTCTGTTGTGTAAGAGCATGTTAAAACTGTCTTTTACCGGATTTCATGTTGATGTAATTGTTGTTAATCTGCTGTGCTGCTATAGATTTGCTTATTCTACTTATGCTAATGCTGTAATTTTCTGTTATAATACAATTTATTATTTACTGTATTTCTCTGGGTTTTTTCTGTTTAATTGATACCCAATAGACAGATTGAACAGGATCCCCTAGCCCCTGAAAAAAAAATAGCAAAAAAATCAGGTCAATTGTTTCAAGACCTTCACTGTTAGGCAAGCAAGGACGTTTGTGTAACTATAAAAGTACTTGTGATGTGAAAGACAACCTGCTACCGATTGCAGAGATCAATATTTACGTTAGATTTTGCTGCAGATTCACATGCTGCTCTTTCCTTCCTCTTCCTCGTTAGTCATTTTGGGTTGAACCCTTTCTCATCTGCCAGTTTTTTTCTTTTTTAGGGGCTATTAGCTGCAAAACAATGTTTCATGAGAATTTCCTACAGATATAACTTCGTTTTTACAGATCTTTGATTTTTTTATCAATTGACTGTTGTGGCATACCAGTAAACATGAAAAGTATAATATAGTAGCCTGTCAAATCGTTATCAAGAAATGCATGGTCCTCTGTGCTGATTTTGACATCTAGGAAAAAATGTTTAGAACAAAGTAATATTGGATTTTAAAATATATCCAATTAGATTTATAGAAAGGGATTCAGCAGCTGAGGTTCATTTGAAGGAATAGCTGTTTTTCTTTTGCTTTTATTTCCCCTATTCTCTCTCTCTTTTTATTGACAACTTAATTTATAGGTTATGTGCTATGCAACACCAGTGTTCTTTCTTCAGATTATGTTAAGAGCACACCAGCTCCCTTCACTTTGTCAAGAACATTTCCTCATCTTCTTTTTTCAGTGCACTGAGTGCTATACATAATTATCTACAGTGCTGCAGTGATTTGAGAGTGCCTTTGGAACAGTGTACTTTAAATACATATGATTTACTTTAATTACTCTGTGTCGAATTTAAACACGTTCCTACAGTGTTAACACTAATGTTAGCTGTGCTAAGCAGGTTAATCTGACTTTTGGCTGTTAATGGATACAGTTGTACAGATGCTGAAGGTAGAGAGGGCACCAGGGAGTCAAGGCACCTCAGAAGTGTTATAGGACATAAAACATTTAATTGTGGAGAACTTGACATACGTACAGTGTGGGGGTTACAGGCCCCAAGCTGCTCTTCAGGCTATGCAACTTCAGGATAATAGAGGATAGTAGGAGATTAGGAAAGTCTATGGCGTCGTGTCTGCTCCACCGATTTCTCTGGGCACTAGATCCCTTGTGCTTCAGGCAGGGGAGGAGGGCACTGTGTCATAGCAAACATAAGTGGAGATGGATTCAAAGCAGCCCTCAGAGAACATCTGTGAAATGCAGCCAGCGCCCGTCTCTGGGCTCACCCCTAATGCCTCACATGCAACATCAGTGACTGAAGTCATCTACAGCCAATGAATGTTACCAGGCTGTGCATGTAGACACACGTGGGGCTATATACGTGTTTAGTTGTTCATAAAAAGACATCGTTTTTGTATGTGTTTGTTCTTCCCAGCAAGAAAATCAGCTTTTGTTTTTATCAGCTTTGTCCTCAAGGTGGCTCTTGGCTACGCTGGGCTCTGTGCTGTGTACCTGAGTTCCAAGCTGTGCAAACAGGGCTGGACTCAGGCTGAAGCTGCCATGTGATGCACAATAACTGAAAAACCTAACACTGGAGATGTCATTTAAATGGAAGCTAGCTATTAAGGGCTGTATTTTTCTGAATGTTGCCCTGCTTTATAGTATCTCTGTTAGGCTACTATTTTTCATGCATTTTCCATATGTTGTTACCTTCAGGTCTTGCTTCATCCCTCTGGAAAAAGGGGGCTTAAGGGATTTCTTAGGATCTATCTGGCTGGGGATAATCTTTAGCTACAGCAATGCTTTGCAATTAGGTGCATCAGAACTTAAAGGTATTACTGGATTAAGGATGAGTAGGATATATTAACTTAATTTTCAGTATTTAGTATTGAATGGTGGGATTTTAGGAATGCTCATATTTAGAGTTTTTGGAAGTGGAACACAGTCTGTAATTTGTTACTGTATTTGCATCTTTAAGCAGCATGCGTGTCAAGGCTGTTCTCATTGTTATTTTGGATTCCTTTTTCTATCTGTGTCTATCATAGAATGTCCTAGGTTGGAAGGGACCTTAAAGATCATCTGGTTCCAACCGCCCTGCTGTGGACAGGAGGCACCTTTCATTAAACCAGGTTGCTCAGAGTGCCATCCAACCTGGCCTTAAACATATCCAGGGATGGGGCATCCACAACTTCTCTGGGCAACCTGTTCCAGTTTCACAGTAAAGAATTTCTTCCTAACATCCAACTTAAACCTACCGTCTTTCAGTTTGAATCCATTTTCCCTTGTCCTATTTTGCACTCTCTTAAAAGAAGTCTCTCATCACCTTTCTTGTAGGCTCCCTTCAGGTACTGGACGTCCACAATTAAGTCACCCCAAAGCCTTCTTTTCTCCAGGCTGAACTGTTCCAGTTCTCTAAGCCTTTCCTCATAGGAAGCATGATAGGCTGTATGACCATAATAGCCTTTTCCACATTGCTACTATATTGATTGTTGAGAACACGGGTTCCTCTTAAAACTTTTTTGACCAAGCATTTGCATAGGTTTGTGCATCTGTGTTAATTGCTTTGCGAATGAACTGTGATTACAGTCTCCCTTTGACCTCTAACGCAGCAAAAGTAAACAGAAAACTTGTTGGTAATTGATTAGACCGTTTCAATTTGACAAAGAATTCTGTATGTGTTTTAAAAGGGAAATTCCTGCTGTATAAAAAGCATTTCTGCTGTTTTGGCAGCAAATGCTGAATCCACAATGACTTGTTCTTTTCTGTCTTCCAGTCTATAATAATGTATACTCTCCTTTTCACCTGGATTGCAGAAAGGATACGTAATGCAGTAGTTTCTGGCATGACTTCCAGCCATTTTCCTGCAACATCCTCTTAAAATATGTGTTTTATAAGGATATGTAATGCAGGTGAAAGGCTAATATTTTGATGGAAATGGACTTCCAAAATTTCTTTAGAAATAAAGTGAAGTAGAATAAAGTGATTTTTATAGAAATTAAACACCCAGTACCAGCTTCTTTAAAAAAGAAAAAAAAGTTACATAATTGAGGAGTCTGCTTTTTACTACTTAGAAAGCAGTCTATTTTTCTCCTTTTGCAGGATAAGCAGCATTTGTGTGAACCAAGCACTTAACGTTTGAGAGGGTGAATATTTTGTTTCTTCTTACTTAGCATCCCGTACTGTTCCTGAATCATGTTGAAAGAAAAAGGATTCTAATCCTCTTTTTCTCTAGGCTGAAGTGGTACTACAGGCTCCCCAAACATATCACATCTAAGAATATCTAAGAGCTGTTAAACACATCAGATTAATATCCTAGTTTATTTTATTTCAGTTTAATTGTCTTTGGGGTATGAGGTTTCTGAGATGGGGACTCATCTTTGTTGCTGTATATAGCACTGTGGCACTCCCATCCAGAACAGGGCCTTTGGGAGCTTTTTCACTACAAGTCACATTAGTCTTCATTATTTTCTTACCCTGATTATTGCCTCTCTAAAGATTAAAATCCTTTTATATCTTCCCTGTACAGTATAGGATGAGCCAAAAATGTTGTTAATGATTTATGTGAATGTTATTTTTGTTTGGTTTTTTTTCACACAATGATGCTTTCTTGCCACTTATTCCTCATATTATCTGCTATTCAGAAATGCTTTCTTTATGTGAATGGTCGTTCTTTGTACTTGAGCAGTTTCCAAAGGAGCTGTTAGCAGGAGCTGAAGGCATTTTTGTTGGATAATATATTTTTGTCTGCTTCGTGCCAGTGTTTTGCGGGGTTGGTTTTTGTTGGTTTCAAGGATTATTCCCTTGAAACAGATCAAAATGAAAAAAGTCTGAAAACTGCTGTGTCTCTAGATTAAAGGAAGATTTCTTAGGTATGAAATAATGTCTTGTTTGTTAATAGAATCAATTTTCAAAGTTAAACAAGACTCTGATCTTCCTGCTTACTATGGAAATAATGTCTTTTACAAACAAAGTGCTTTAGGTCCTATTGGGCACTTCTCACTTGAGTTTTTTGGATATGAAGGACAGCTTGATGAGTGAAAGTATAGCTGGGCTAAGGTTACTAGAGGTGTTAATGAGGATTCATGTTTTCATCTATTTGTCATGTCAACTTTTTAATTTAAGCAGGGAGCATAGTTCATATATTGAAATATATTTGCACAATTCTTTTTGAAGTGAACTGCAATTTATGCAGAATTTGCCTGCAAGCAAGGGGAAAATCTGGTATTTCACTACAATAAGTTTACTGAACTTCAGAGAATGGAAAATGGATTTTAAGTGCAACTTACCCATTTTAAAAATAGCAGCAAGAGAAGAAATTTTAGTTTGAGTTAATTTTGTTTTTCCTGTGGCACCTTTACAGCTTGACTGTCTCAAATCCTAAAGTATTTCCTTCTGCGTTGGTCTTACTTCCTTCCAGGTAGTCTTAGGATATTGAAGGCCTTCCAGATAGACAATAACACTTCATTTTGGGAGCTGCTAACCTTCTCCCCCTTTCCTTTGATTGATCTAATTCTTACATAGTGTGTGCTAAATTGGATCATTTGGAGAAGGTTTCGCTTCTGTCTTTACAAAACGGTATAATAAAAATCAGTACAGAAGGGAAAGTGATTTCATGGTAAGGAGGGCAGGTGCTGATGGAATGGTTTGGGCCACCCACTTGTCTAGGTCATTGTCCTTTCTGACAGTGACTCTGGATCTGCTGCCTTACAGAAAAGGGCAAGAAATCCAGCAGTTGAGGAATATCCTTGACCTGCAGAAAACATTCACCGTATTTTATATAAGCTGTTGACACCCAGCTTAAAGCAAGAGGTCTGAAGAGCCTTTTCCAGAACTTGTTTAAATGCATGTTTTTGTGATTGTTACTTGTTTAGCATTCAGGCAGATTTACTCTTCCTTTTTACCAAGACCTAACAGGAGGAAAAAAACCATATACTCTAGTTCACTGATATGAGTGCCATGTGATGCTTTTACATTTGGAGTCCATGGTGATCTGTTATGTTTACTTTCTGGAGCATTATTAGGAATATCAGCTTTCTTTTGGGAATGCTGGGGTCATTGCTCTTCCAGTCTTTGGAAAGATATGGGCAAAAGGTACTTGTGGCACAGACCTAGAACATAAAGTCTACTATTTTGGTGGCCCTCATCTAGAAGCTCTAGCTCTATGGATTTTAAATCTCATCTTCTGTTTTTTAGAGAATATTATAACGATAACTATCTCAATGTATTTATAAATGTATCATTTTTAAAAATATCATTTAGTGTGTGGTCTAGTTCCCACTTTCCTCTTTGAAGAAAGTGCACAGGTTGCTTAGCAAGCCAGGAATTAAATGCCGTCTTCTCTCAGTTCTGGCATGGTCACATTTCAGTTCTATTTCACATTTCCTTTTTCTCTTATCAAGAGGAAAGTGGAAAAAATAGTCCTCTCTTTGTTCTAGATGTTGTGCCATACTTGGTGTGGACTTCTGCTGTTTCTTCTTCAAGAAGAGCAGTTCT
Organism: Falcunculus frontatus; assembly: GCA_013398115.1. Lineage (NCBI taxonomy): Eukaryota > Metazoa > Chordata > Aves > Passeriformes > Falcunculus > Falcunculus frontatus. The sequence continues at coordinate 899,470 of VZRV01001115.1, read as the reverse complement.
TGATCTTTAGAATGTGGATATAAAAAGTTTTGCCTCAGTGAAAAGGGAGTTGGACTTTGGTGGTACTGCTGGGATCACTGATTCTCTTTCTACTTTCTGGCACTGCATTATTATTTCAAGATAATGTATCTTGATTTGAGCACTGTGCTCTGGTATAGCATCCAATTAACTTCTGGAGTGATGATTTAGTAGCTTTCACGGCATTCTGTTATTCCAGGTTTTATTCAGGCTAAGTTTGTTTTTCGTTACCCCTCTGATTGCAGAAGAGTTAAATGGTTTATGGGAGCCTCTAAAGCAATTCTGAATTCTGAAGTTTGTGGTTTATATTCCAGTATAATTCTAGGTGATTTCTATTATGCATGCAGTGTTTATTGCTTTGTCAGTACTCCATTTTGTTGCTCATTCGCTCGGTTTCTTTTAGGTCCTTCTAGTTTCTGCTGTTTTTTCTTGGAAAATTAAGTAATTTAAATATTTCCTTCAGTGTGGTAGGTTATTTAACACAAGTTGCAGTGTATTTTATCGTAAAGGAAACAAGTTATTCCAGCTTTCAAATGTCTGAAATATTTTGGTTCTGACTCTATAACTGCATAATTTCTTTAATCTCTTACTGAGGGACTCTTGCAAGGATTTATGCGAACTGGTGTTTATGTTCTGCTGCCTAAAGTCCCTTTCCATGCCTTAATGTGCTTGGATTTCTTCCTATTGTAACTTCAGCTCTGGATGCTCGTTTCATAGGGCTTAATTTTAGGATAATGAGAGCTTCTCTCTTTCCTCCTGCTCTATATTTTAGAGTTAAGTGCTATTATCCTTATCTTTTGTTTAAGCTTAGATGTGTATCTTGAAGTGGCTTCTTTGGAATGTGGGTGTCAGCCTAGATCAGGCAACTTTCCGTTCTTCTTTGTAACCTCAGTTTAGGCAAGGAGTTAAGTCTGTAGTCTGTTGTGCTGGTAGTCAAGATAGAAGAGGCACTGTAGGATTTAGGATTGGTGTTTTTATGAAAAGCATGGTTTTGATTTACACCATCCGCCAGGCAAGGTTTTTCGCTCTTTTTTTCTTTTTACTGTTATAACAGTTTAGTAATACTTATTCTTCAAATGGAATCAAACTCTTAAGTTGCCAAAGGAACAAATTATCTTTTCAAAGTTTTCACAGAACACCTAAATCAAGTGTTTTAGTTTTCTCTTCCTCAGTTCTGCTATTATATAGAGTTGTGGATGCTTTGAAAGCTCTCAGAAACCTAATGTACACAAATTTATTTAGCCTATACTTCACACTGAAATTTTACAACATCAAACTGAAAAAAAGCATTTCTTCCCAGGGTTTGTTGTTGTTCATATGGGCAGAATAGCAGGTAAGATCTCCATAGCTTGTAAGTAAAGAATCCAAAATATATTTTTCATGCTGCTCTAGGAAAAATAATTGCCGAAGCATGTAAGAAGCCTTTCTGTTTCCATAGTGCATCAGAGCACTCATCTTCTTTTTGTTGCTCTGCCTTGAGCACTGACCTGTCTTATACTGTATTGATTTTTTTTTTTTTTTTCTTCTCTAAATGTTGATTAGGTAATTTAGTTCATTGTTAAGTTTAGGCTCTGTTTGTTATTTGGTTTTTTGGGGGTTTTTTGTATATTCTATGTTGTACACTTTTGATTTTCAAAGCAATTTCCGTCAGTCTTAAGACCAAATACAGTTTTGATCTCTGCTACATTTTTCCATTGTCCATGGATAACCTTCCTGGATTATTGAACCAAAATGGCCTTTTCACACTGTATACTGCATGCGATAATAAGCCAGGTGCAGTGGTAAGAACTGAGTGGATGAAGAATGTGATATCATGTAACTTCTCGTTTATTTGGTTGTTTGTAAGTAGGATAGCCATGCTACAATTTCAACTGTTTTGATACAGGTTTTTTTGTATTATGCTTGATTCTAATATGTAATTTAGTCTTTAAGCAAGCATAGAACTCTTAGGAGAGAAGTTTTAGCTAGCAGGAAAATTCCTGCATACAAAAGCTCCCATTGCTTTTACATCTTGTACTGTAGCTTCTAGAGCAGTCTTTGATACTTGTTTTCTTAGTTTAAATATTGAAAGCGATGAGCCAGTCACAGCTGAAATCTGTGGAGTCTGTGACTTCATGGACAAAACATTTAAGATGATGTTTTTCCAGGTTTAACAGATGAATCTAAAAGAATGCTAATGTTGTGTAAGGAAAATATACTGACTAGGAAATGGGAGGGGAAATAAGAATCTTAATTTTGCCTTTTTATGCATGTGTTAGGGCACAGCCTGCTTATGAGACTGCTTACTGTTCCCCACTGCCTCATTCGACAGGATGGATGACTGTGCTCTGGGGAAGAATCAAGACTGCACAGTGTGGCTGTGTTGGGCACTCTTCCTGTACAGAGCTGCTGCACCAAATTTGTTGTGGTGAGAGTGGGTTTCTTCTTGCCACCTGAGAAGTGCTCCTGCCAGGATGAGTAATGGGCACAGGATGCAATTCAAGTTCTCTGCAGCATAGGGCACTTTGTTGGGTCAGAAACTTTGTTTCTCTTTTAACTTTGCCGCACATGTGCTTGATGTAATTTAAGTTCAAGTGTAGGACTTTGCCAAGGAGTTAACACTTTTGGAATTTAAAGGGACTTGAAAATTCTCTCTTAGATCAGACAGTTTATAGTGAAGACTGTAACAGTGCTCTGTGGGTTTGTATGAAGCTCTTTGCAACTTCCACACCCCAGGTTTTGTCTTGCTCTTTTGCTGGGCTTGAAGCACACCATATGTATTTGTCTTGGATATCCCATTTCACCCTTGGATGCTCTGTTATAAACTGTTTATTGATGTGCACTGGATTCTGCTGCTAAGTTTGCTCCTTCCAGCAGTTCCTCTGTGGTTTCCCATTTATAAATAAAGCAGGTGTCCTGCAGATAAGATATAGTTTGTTGTGCTGTTCTTATTCATAATACTGAATGCAGAGAGCGAGTCAGGGATCCTGTGAAAGTGGTATGGTCATAGTGGAATGCACATACATGCAGATTGAGTTTAGCATGCATGGAAAGTTAACCAGATATTGGAGGGGAATGTATTTTAATATAAATAGACCCCTGTTGCATCACCTTTTTTAGACTTTCCCCAGCATTCTCCTTTCTTCCTGTTCCTTATTTGCCTAGGTATCTACTCACTTTTCCCTGGATCTGTGTGATCCAAGCTGTAGTCTTCAACAGTTTAGACAGATGGACTTGTATGGCAAACCTGATAAATCCTAGGCATTTTTTCTAAATTTGAAAAGTGGCGGAACTCTTGGGTCATTCAAGTCTCTCTTCTGAAATATCTAGATATTAAAGTTTCTTCTCAAAGAGAGTAGAAGAGTTCTATATTTTATTGAAATACACAAAACATTATATATGAGCTTTGTGGACAGCACAAACATTCTTTGTCGTACAGATGTGGGGAATTTATAGTTAAAAAAAAACTAGATTGAGATAAGCAAGAAGAATATCAGCCTGAAGGATTCAAAGTTGGCAGAATTACCATTGGGAACTAGTGTTTAAGTAATAGTTGTTAAGTAACCTTTAGTTTCCTAGCAGCTATCAGAAATGCTACCAGCTCTGTCTACAATTGGTTTATTGTAAAGAGTGATTTCTTGGGTGAAGCTTGTTTTGCTTTCATGTGGTGCTGTGTTTAGACCACCTACCTTGAAGTCTTTCAAAATTAATTTCATGGCATAGGGAACTTTTATAATTGTAGAAATATGTAATGGAAATTGAATTGACCTGACTTACTTGATGAGGTGATGTGATTCAGCAGGCTCAGATGCAGTTTATATTTCATATGGCTGTGGGTTAGATCTTTGTTTGATATACAAAACTTTCCAGAGATGAATGAGATACAAGAGGCTTATACTTAGTCTCATATTACTTATACCATCACACAGGCCAGGCATCACAGTTCTGATGTGCATCTTTTGTGCCATGACACAAGCCCAGTGTCCAAACGCTTGAGGCTGTCCACCCAACTTGTTCTCTTGAAGGGGCAGTACATGGAGGAGAGAAGGGAAGGGGGAGGAAGGTAATCGAAAGCAAATGGCTGTAACCTCTTCCTTATTGGACAGGTTGCAGAGTATAGTTTGAATCTCTAAGAGACTCTGTTTTCTTTCTAGAAATGTTTCAGATACCCCTCTACAGTTGACTGTGGCGTCATATGGAGTGTTGATGTGGAGTCTTGGTACATATATCTCTACTTAGAGTGTCCCACATATAAGATTGAAATAGAACTTCATTGCTTCTGTTGTATTTTACATCTACTTTTTAACCCTGGAGGGACTTTATGCTGTTTTATACTGGGGCTGTAGTGTGTGGGAGTGTTGTAATTCTCGTGTGCACACACATATATGTGTGTGTGTTTATCTTATCAGTAAAAATGAGGCACTTCAGGGGTTAGGTAATGACAGCATCGTTTTTACGTAGTTGAAGTAACAAGTGTTGTTTTTCATTGGTGCATGAAGAGGCTTCCAGAAATACGCTTCTCTCTGAACAGGTATTTTAGTGTTACAGGTTTATGAAGAAACTAAGACGTTTCTGTTAAAATAAGGAGCCATTTCCCTGACTGATTCATTCAAGCTATCACAAAGTACTGACTGCTAGGTTTGAAATCACAGTGTTTGGAGTCTAGTGAACTTTTGTTTATCTTTCCCATTTGTAGGGGTGAAAGAAAAAGCAGTCTTGATGGCTGACTCTTTAAAAAAAATTAAATAGTTTAATTAATTGTTAAAATAATTTAATTGTCAAATAAAAATCATCCCCAGCTTACCTTTACTTAGAATAGAATGTAGCTTAAAAATGCTAAAACCCAAACAAACAAAACTGTATTTATATCCTCCTAGGAGACTGGAATAAGAAAGGAAAAAAACCTACTTCCGTAGTGTTTGTGTAATTTCCTAATTTATCACTGAAAGGCAAGCAGATGCTGTGGTGGATAGTGCTGATGCATGAACTTGAACTTTGTAGAATACAATGTATTTTATATTGTATAGGTAGCACTAAAAAGAAATATTGAAAAAAAATTGTTCAAGTAGCTGGGTGTTTCAGTTTAATTTGTGTGGTGCCAGTACGTGGATCTGTAACTGAAGAACATGGAAGACTTAGTCTAAAATGAAGAAAATTGGATGGAACTGTTTTTGAAAACTTTGAGTACTTTTGTTTGTTGAAATGTCAGGCTCAACAGAAGATTTATTAGCTTCATTTCATGCTTTCTAACTATTCGTTGTGATCATTAAATAACAATCAAGGCTCTTTCTGTGTGATGAGAGATCACTTGTTATACTTCAATTTTCACTGGGAAGAATAAGTATTAGCATTTAAATGGAAATTGCTAATTTCTTCGTGCATATATCCTTAGGTCTCAATCCTGCCAGATGCTGAGCCACTCTAGTTATGATCCAAGAAAGATCTGGGCTTAAGCTGGGGTTTATTCAGACATTTAAATGCTGCATACTGAAGCAGGGCCACAATGCTTACCATATGTGGAAGGAAGATGGAGACCATTCCAATGAAGGTCTCAGTGGGTGCTGTTCTCCTCTGGGGTACGATGGGTGACATGAAGGCAGTGGCTGTAGCCTGCATCTTGTGAGTAGACAAAGCCTTGTTCCGGATTTTATAAAATGCAGCAAGTTACTTGTAAAAGGTCTTTTTTTTTTTCCTGCGTGCACTTATTTTACAAGTATGATATGTGGGTGTAAAGGAATAATGCAGGTCAAAGCAGTATTTCCCATCGGAGTAATGAGCATGCAGACCCATTATTTTGCATTTTCTGTTTTTATTGTCTTCATGAACAAAGAAACATGGTGGGTTTTTTCTTTAAAAATTGAAGTTAAATTTCTGAGCTGTAGAGAGTGTGGTCGAGCTTTTAACAAACTTTGAGCATTATCCGTGGTGGTTATTTATGAAGGTGTTATGTTAAGGAATGAAAAGGCAGAACTTGCCCTTCAAACCATATGTGTTGATGTGAGTCAGCTTCTTCTTTGTGTCTGCCCAACATCTTAGCTGCAAGATGTTTGGCTTGATGCTCCCTATAGAAATGGGGCCTCACATGTCAAATCCTGGGATTAACATGGGATCTCTTTCCTCTGTAGCTTTCTCCCATAGCCTCCTGCAGTCAGTGCAGTTTTCCACTTTGGGCATGTGGTTCTTCATAGTGGCATTGGCAGGAACCTCTGATAATTTAAGGCATACTACAAGCCTTGAAAATCTTCCTGTGTTTATTTCTCCTTACTCCAGGCAGCACAAGGGGGGCATAGAACAATAGCCCTTTTTCTAACCGTATCTTTGGTCTCTTTTTGTAGAAATGAGCACTGCTGCTTTTTCTTTTTAAAGTTCAAGAGGGTTTGTTTTTTTTTTAATTTCTTCTCTCATGGCTAGAGTTGTTATATCTAGGTGGTGGACCATTTCTTCTCATACTTACTGTTCATCCTTGCCTACTTGATGAAGCTAATTGCTTTTTTGTTTTGGTTTTTTTGTTTGGGTTTTTATTTACTGCTTTTCCAAGGGTAGAGAAGGAATAGGATTTTACTGTGTAGGAGGGCTGTTGTCAGTCTCTTTTGGATGTACGATGAAGATTCTTTCTGAGCTGTAGGAGTTTTCTCTGAAACTAGATTGAATTTGTCATTTGTACGTGGCTGTTTATCAGACTTGCATGAAGGTTCAAAGGTTATAATATAGCAAAAATTAACTTACAATCAAGCTTTATGCTAAACCTCTATGTAATATTTTTTGAGGTGATTTTAAAAAGCATGGCCTTACTGGGAAATAAGAAGTCATCTGTGTCTTTGAAAATGCTACAGCTGTGGTCTTCCTTTATCTTTACATCTTCCATACATGAAAGAGAAACTCTGGCAAAAAAGACTGTTTTTCATGTCTCACAAGCCCGTTTGTTTCCAGTGTGCTTTAGAGATAGTTCAAAATTACATTTTTTGTTATTTGTACCCAATTTAGTTGCATTTAATCATATGCTTCATAACTTCCCCCTGTAGTGCAATGCAACCCTTCTTATGCTTAAAAGAACTGTATGATTAAGTGTTTTACTTGCTTGGTAGCATTGAACAGTTTCTAATTTTAACGTAATAGTTAATCTTTTGGCAGTCTTGCATGAAGACAAAAGATTTTGAATTGGTACCACATTATTAATGGAAATCTTTCATGCATCTGGCAAGCTATAATGTAAGTTAAGCAAAACCTTTTTGTTTTGGAAATGCATTGATAAATCATACTGTTATGTTGCAACACTTATGGAACTACAATTAGAAAACAGTAGACCATAAAGTATGTGTGCTATGCTATTGATTATCTCTCCAAAATAGTTAGTATGTATCTGAAACCTTTGTTTTCCACAATGCTTTTTCCTGTCCAGCAAAGACAGCTACACTTTTGTTCGGAGTAGAATAGTAGTTTTCCATGCTAATTTAGAGACAGAGTCCTGAGACTTGTTACAGGTATGTTGTAGATACCATTTACAGACATTGGAAGCATTTTACTCTTCCTTGCAACAGTTTACAGGCCCAAAACTCGGACAAAAGAGGTTTTATCCTGTGTTGCAATTCTTGTAGTCTAATAATTTCCTTTCTTTAACAGAAGTGGGCTGTGTCTGATATTTTATTAGTCTAAAATATTTTGAGATTAGGCTTCCCTCTTTATGGATAATAAGCTTATGTCTCTACTGCTTTGTTTCAGACTCCACAGATCCTGCTGCTTTGGGTGATAAGTGTTTCCATAATCTTAAGCATTCATTAGACCATAGGTGGCTCATGTGTTTTTCATTGTTGCATGTATAAGTCCTTTAAACAGCTTGGGAATTGAATTTTGGCAACAGAAATTCTGGGATTAGGTCAGCTAAGTTTGATCTTTGAGAGCTGATCACAAGAAGCAAATTGCAGAATTAGAGCCTAGATGAGAAGTGAGAAACACAAGCTGTATCAGTGAACAAGAACTATTGTATCAAATAAAACAAAATCAGCTCCCTCACATTTATCCAGTAGATAAAAGGAGCACAAAATACTTTCCCCTTTCTCTTGGAGGACATGGAAGAGAACCTGTAACTTAATTCTTTCCTCTTCAGATCTCCCATGCTTCTATGCATGTATAATTGCTGGCTGAAGAGCACTGTGTCGATGAGCAAGCTGTTTTTAGCTGTCTCCTTTTAGCACTTCATTGGAAAATTGTTTTCATATCCCCAATCTTATTCCTTTGGAAACGGCAATTTATATAGCTGAGTCTGTGAGAGTTAGGAGGGGGGGTACCCTAGGCTCTACAGAACATAGGGTGATGATACCTGTGTTAAGTCTGGACAAAATCTTTAGAAGTAGAAATAAGATAGCATTGGTATTTAATTGACCCATAAATGTAATGGTCCATCTCTGCAAACCAACTGAAACTTCCCTTATTAAAACCTCAGGTGAGTTATCTTTTATACAGTTATTCCAAGGAAGTTTCTACAAATCTTTCCTTATTGGTAACTACTAAAAAGTTGCACCCATAGTAATTAAACTTGCGAGCACTGATCATCCTGACACAGTCTAAACCTTGGAAGGGACAAACTGACAGGTAAGTTCATGTCACCAGGTCTTTCCCCCTGCACCTTCCTCAGTTCCCTGCAGTACCTTTATGGTTTTCACAGATTTCACTTGGTTAGAAATTTCAAGAGGGCCCTGAGGGTACTCCCCTCATCCCTTCTTCTTATTCTCTTTTCACTTTTCTGTTTGATGCACCTTGTTTCTAGAGGATATTCCTCTAAAAATTAGGCATCTCCTTTCCCTTCCACAAACCATTTTATTTGCTGGCACGCAGAAAGGACAGGACCTGACAAGCCAGAAGACAACAATAGAGCTTGCCTAAGATTTATAAACTACATGTTGATATTTGCCTGTTATTTACAGTAAAGAAACAGTGGGCTTAATTAGAATCATTAGACAGTACTGTTAACTTGAAATTTCATGAAAATACCATTTTAGACAAAAGCAACAACTTTTTTTACTGGTAGAAAGAAGTGCTGTTCTCTATGCTCCTGAAAATAGAGAAAGGAGCCAATGAGCATAGGAAGCTGGCGATACGAATCCAAAAAAATCCGTATTGCCTTGAATAATGATAATCATCAGTATAGGATCAGTATTTTCTGTGCTGTTTGTCAGAATGGTGAACTAGGAGTCTGTTTGTGAATAAACAGATGCAGGGATGTAGACCTGAGGAAAACATACACAGTGCTAATGGGCGTGTAGACTTTTTTGGTATCACCTATTGTTTGAATAGTTAGTCTCGTGTTAATCATGTACTTGTAGTAGATAGTGAACTCTTGAGATGTTTACAAATCCTTAAGTTGAAAGAAGGCTAAAAGAACTGGGCCTTCTTCTTTTTAAGAAAAATTCTTAAGTTGATCCAGTACTCTCAGTTTACTTTACATGTGAGTTGTGGTTTGATGTTTTTTGTCTGTTTCAGGGTTTCCTGGATATCTGAAAGATTGACTAAGACCTGTTAGTCATCATCATAGTAATTTGTTTACTGCTCTAGAGCGGGTTCCTTCCCCACAGATTACAGTCCTTTGTGAGTTAAAATTAGATCAGATTATTAGAAACTAAATTAGATGTTAGGAAAAGGTTCTTTACCCAAAGGGTGGTCAGGCACTGGAACAGGCTCCCCAGGGAAGGGGTCACAGCACCATGCCTGCTGGAGTTCAAGAAGCATTTGGACAATGCTCTCAGGCACATCGTGTGACTTTTGGGGATGGTTCTGTGCAGGGGCAGGAGCTGGATTTCAATGGTCCTTGTGGGTCCCTTCCAACTTGGGGTATTCTGTAACAGAGATTCTGTAATGAACTTCTCCAGTGTGGGTCCTTCCCATGGACTGCAGTTCTTCAAGGACTGCTCCAGCATGGTCCCCCACGAGCCACAGCTGCCAGAAGATGTGCTGCTGTGTGGGCTCTCCACAGTTTCCTTCAGGGCACATCCACTTGCTGTGGTGTGGGGTTCTCCATGGACTGCAGTGTGGATATCTGCTCTGGCAGTGCAGGGGGAATCTCTTCTCTGCCACCTGCAGCACCTCTTCCCTCTTCTTTTTCTCTGACCTGGGTGTCTGCAGGACAGTTTCTTTCACATGTTCTCATTCCTCTTTTAAAGATGCTGTGCAGTGTTTTTTACCCTTTCTTAAGTACATCAGCACAGAGACCCAGCAGTGGCCACTGATGGCCTCAGCTTTGGCCAGTGTTGGGTCTGTGGGAGCCAGCTCTGAGTGGCTGTGTCCAGCACAGGACAGCCCCATATCCTTTCTCAAAGAGGTCAGCCCTGCAGCACCTCCTGCTATTCAAACTGTGACACCTGCCCACAGTCCAGGCTGGAAGCTAGATAGGCAAAGTCTCCTATTGACCACATTGAGACTCGAGTTTGTTAAAAGCACTGTTAACTTCAGCTCCCAAAATGAGCCTCTGTTGTAATGACTGACATCTGCTGTGTACCATGTATACAGTGCTGTCAGGCTAATTTGAAATACAGCCATCTGGAGTTTAACCTCAGTAATTTAATATTGCCCATTCCAGAAAGGCCCTTGGGTCCATGGTGTGAATGTATCAGTCATTCTGCTTCTATGCAGCATGTGATTCTTCTGCAATTTGTCATTAAAAAAACCCCATCATATTTATGTGAAGAAAGGTTCTCATCTCTTCTTTTTCACAGTAAAACAGCCTAAATTTGCAGATGGCTATCTTTATATTAAAACAATAATTGGGGCTACTGTAAAAAATAGGTAGACCTCCACTCACCCCAAACGGTACAATTTACCTTTTCATATTTTACATGTAGTCTTTTGGAAACATTTTTACAACATGAATTTTGGATTTTCCTGGAAAATAATTTGCAAAAGTAAGACATGAAATATTATTTAAATTTCTGTAATTTGAGCTTTCAAAAGAATGAATTCTGAATGTGAGTAATGATACTATTTACTCAAGCAGTATCTCTCCTTGGAAGAAACATATATTACTGTAAAAAATTTAAATAGATCAGTTCTGCAATAATTCATGAGATTTTCTTGAGAGTTTTAGCTGTAATTAAAGACACAGTCTATGTCATTATAAGTAGCATGATCTTTCAGCTCCTCAAAAATGACACTAATATAGAATGTAGTAGTAATTTGTCAGTGTGCATGAAGAGGAGCTATAATTTTACAATTAGCATTCAGCACATATGCATTTTGACTACTGTGAGTTTTAGTAATTTCTATTTCATTATGCTTTACAGTTTGGTAATAGTTTAAAAAATATGTCTAGAATTCCTTTGGCATTGCTGCAGTGATGGTTGTTAGTACTTATGTAAGCAAAAACATCTATAATGTTAAAAGCAGAATTTTATGCTAATTAGAATAACACTTTCTGTTCTAAAGGAAGCATTTATTCCTCCATGTAGAGCAAATATAAATAAAGCTGAGGATATTAAGTACTGCATTTAATGGGTAAGGAAAATGTCATGCTGTGTGACTACTTACCAGAAGTTTTATTTCCTGGTATTCTTCCTGCCCCAAAAAGTCTCTTAACATTTTCCAGAGGCTTCACAGCTAGTACTTCAGCTAATAATTTTTGGATTTTGGTATCACAGTCAGAATAATAATTTAGAAGTTCACAAATATGCTTCTAAAGTGTCCCTTCCCCCCGTTTTTCCAAGGGATTTCACTAGGAAGTAATAGTTTCCTGTCTATTGTGATGTTTCCACATCCATTTTGTTTTTCAGGATTAGTATGTATAGAGCCATTCACAATGGGTATATACTGTGATGCAGAAAGCACAGAGGGATCCACCTTTGGCTTTTTCTGGTGCAAGAAGAGACCAGAGACCAGTGTATTTGCAGTGAAGGTGGCATCTGTTAAGATAGATATACCAGTGTGCCAAAACTAATCCTAACCTGAGAAGCAAATTGTCATCTGAATCCCTCAGATACCATTAAGAGTGCTGAAAGTGAAGTTTTTTTCCGAGGTTCAGGTACCAGGGCTTAATGTGGTGCTGGCACTTGTGTTTTTCCTTTGTGCCACTGTATCTTGGGTTTCTTTCTACAGTGGCATACTTTACCAGGAGGTCACTCCTTTGCCCTGTGTTAATAGTGTTCTATATATCATGTGTTAGGTCTGGTAAATTTGCTTCAAAAGTATTCCAAAGTGTTAAGTCTAGGAAGATTTGTACAGGGGAGGTTTTTTTGCCTCCCTTTGGTGCAGGTAATTTAGTCTTGCTGCGGGCCATGTGCACAAAGCAGTAAATTTGAATATTCATTACAAGACAGTTGTAGTCAATTTTTAAATCAGATTTAGGTGAGCTAACTCTTGCCCAGGGTGGTCCTTCTGAGAACATCATGGGCATGTCAAAGACATGATTTGGCATGAGACTGCTGCATTGTATTCATGCCAGCATGCTGCATGATCTACAGAGGTATGTTTTTGAAAGGCTGCTGAAAAATGTCTTCTCAGTTTGGGCCTGCCCGTCTTGTTGCTGCAATGTTCTTGTTGGTTTTGATTGTTGATCCCATAAATGCTTATCCCGGTTTCCCATATTTAATAGCTAAAGCAAGGAAGTGTTGTCAGGCTGTGCAGTTTAAATTGAAATTTGTTATAGGTCTGCTCAGAAAAGTCAGTTTAAATTGAAGCACTGAAATGATTTAGTTCAGCAATTCTGCTTGATCTCACTTTTTCCTTCTTAGTTGTCACTTGCCCTTGGTTTTAACAGAGAAATTAAACTTCCGGAGAGCCAGAAATGTCTGAGATTCATTTATTACTGTCTCAGTTAAGCCCACTATCAAAGTTAATTGGTTTATGTCCTTTTTTTACTGTATAGTTTGAAGATCTGAGATCTAAAAGCTGGTCTGGTGTCACAGAATTGCAGAAGCTCTCGGTCTGGAAGGGACCTCTGAAGAAAGTCCGAGCCACCTGTCGCCCTGGGTTCTGCAGTGTTTCGATGTTTTTATTTCTGTGATAGAATTTCTCATGCATTTTTCTATAAACATAGTCCTTGTTTTCCTAACCGGCCTATATTGTTTTGAATTCCTGTATTGTTTTGAATTCCTTTCCCCTAAGGCGGAGAAAGGTGATAGACTGTGTCAGTGTCCTGTGGAATTGGAGAGGTGGTAACCTCATCTTCCAATCCACGGTTGTCTTTAGAAACATATAAAAATGACTGAATAAAGAAGGGCAGGGGCCTTTTCCTGCCTGGTGGTCCTATCCTGACTGCTTGAGTCTGCGTGATCCTTTCGTGCTCAAGTGCGACAGCCACCTGCTCAAAGCAGGGTTGACTGGAGCAGTTTGCTTAGGACCATGTCCGATCAAGTTTTGAAAAGCTCCAAGGATGGAGACTCTGCAAATTCTCTTGGCAGCCTGATCTAGTGTTTGATCATTCTTTCAGCTGAAAAAAAGTAAAAAAGATTTAGTGGCAACAAAGTAAGAACAAGTAGTTTTCTCAGTGTCTGAAACCAAAACAATTTCTGCTGAATTGTTTTAATATATCCATGGTTGGTGCAGAAACTTCAAATTTGGCAGGTGTCTGTGCAGGCTTCAGAGGTGTGCCTTTAGCTGCCCCTATGGAAGTCCACCTCAGTTTGAGTGACTGTAAGTTTCTGAAAATTTTCATTTGCAAAACCTCCAAAGAACTTACTATCAGGTTATGGCTGAAAGATGAATGTTTTATTGCTGCTGGAAGTATTTGTTCCAGTTGACTTTCTGAAGGTACCAGCTATGCTCCAGAATATGCTAGCAGGTATCGAAACAGTGGGAAATTGGGGAAACAATGCAAATACACATCAGCAAGCTTGACCATGAGTTGTTAAAGACCTGTTCAAAATAGAGAGTCATTCAATGTAAATTGAGTGTATAGAGTTAAGTAGTTGTTAGTGAAATGCTTTGAGCAGTTAGCAAGGTGACAAAGCGGTTAACAAGGATGATTTTTAAAAAACTGCTGTTGTCAGAGGCATATTCATTTCAAATTAAGGAAGCAATTAACATGAAGCAATTAATATGCTGTTGTATGTGCTGTGTAAATTCAAACTGGTTTTAGTTGTATTTACTTTGCATTTCTTTCCTGATAACAGTTAGGAGCTTCTCTCTTGAAAAAAGAAATAAGCTGGATAAGTTATATTTCTGCAATTTCCCAATTTCTCCACTCACCAAATGAAAACACCAAATGTTGCAAATGACAGTTAGTCAGTCACAGCATTTAGTAACACTTCTCCGAATCTGCTACTTCTTGTTATACCTCTGCTCTGGAAAACATGTGTAATCTGCTGGTCGGAAACGACATGATTGAAAGTTTTGTGTGTAGCTTTGCTTTAATTGAACCAAACTTAAACTTAGTGAAGTATGTATAGGAATGGGGGGAGGTAGAAAAATTGCAGAAATATCTTAAGGCTGAGAGTCAGACATGAACATGCTCAGAAATGTCAGAATTGAAGTTGCACAAGTAACTTGTGTCCAGGTAGTGGTGTTTTTTCTGTCCTAGCCAGTAACTGGGGCTCCTTTTATGCTGATAGCTCCAGATCTTAGTTAAGGTAGAAGAAATTGTGTCTAGAGTATAAATCAATTGGTGAATGGTAAGTTGTAGAATTTTCACTTTGATTTAAGATATAGCTGAAGTAAGAGCTATGATAGGAAGCATCATTTTTTTTTTAAGTAGCCAGGCTTTATAAATATGATATTGACAAAAGCTATTACAATGTCAAGGCTCCTGGTTTTGTCCCAGGCGTTTTGTTTACAAATGTTGATTTTAGCATTTGGAAGCCTCACGTTCTTCCCAGTCTTTGCTCCAGGAAGCTTGTTGAACTGTATTAGGATGGGCAGGGAAAGGCAGCTAAATATTGCTGGACTTCTTGCCCTGATGTGCTGAGTGCAAGTATGGTGTGGGAGCGTTTGGAGTAAAGGTTAAGTTTCTTAGTACTGTGAGACAGCTTTGAAACAGTCCCTTACCATACTCTGCTGTTGGCCTTCTTGAGTGTGTCAGAAAAGCTGGCCTTAAGTAGGCAGTAACATCCCTCTCTATGGTGAAATTTAGTTTTAGTCTCCTCTCCTCTTAAAGGGCTTATTTCTCTACTTCCAGTTTCTGTTACAGGGTGAGATTATGTAAAATACCAAAAGTTCTGTCTTTTGTTTCTGCTTTGCATGAAAATTTAAAATGTCAGCTCCTTCATTGTGAGGACATGTTAATTTTTCTCATATTAGTATGCCTGGAAACAATTTTCTTTACTTTTTCCGTAATTCATGTTCCTTTGCCCTTTATCTTCTTTCCATATCCTTCTCTGCTGTATTTGCTTTTTTTTCAAGTTAGGTTTTTAAACCCTGAGATTGTTGTCAGGTGTAACAACAGTCAGGTTCAGTTCCCTGCTTTGGAAATACAAAACCTTAGAGGCCTTTGCTATCACTCCTGTCAACAACTCGTTAAATAGAAGGGTTTTTGGGTTTTGTTCGGGTTTTTTTTTCATTATAGAGTAACTGGTCTGGTTCGGTCCTGTGGACTTAGCACACACTAGCAGTTACTAAGTAAGGGTCTGCAGTGCTTTCTTTTGAAAACTTCCTGAAACATCTCTGTGATGCACTTAAGGACTGCTGCAACCTGTGCACAAAACTGCAGTAAGTCAGGATTATGATTACTTTGAAAGCCCTCTCCAGGTGTAGAATTAAATGCTTATGTAGATACGCCAGAGTTCAGAAGTACCCAGAGACACCTTTGTCAGCCTGTCTTGTACAGCCCTCTGGTTAAACTCTTCTAGGTCATTGAGCTAACCCAGACTTTTACAGTAATTGTATGGATTGGCATTGCCTTTGGCAGAAATAAGGGAAGGTGTTTCTTTGTGTCGCCAAATACACATTCTTCTTAGAGGATTAGGTTTTTTTCAGTCACTTTGCTTTTCATTCTGTTAATGCCAGATTTATTGTTCCTAATTCATTTGATCCTGCCATGCTGTGTTTAATGCTATTCTTTGTTATTGAAGCAGTCAAAGCTTTTTAAACAAATTGCAGAATGGCATCAGTATGAATTTGCTGGCCTTTGTGTATTACATAAGCACAGCTGTATGCTGCAGGTTGCAGTGTTGCTATTGCTCTTATTCCTTCAGTCTTTGCAGGTGTTTGCTATGCAAACCGAGTATGGAGGTGCGATGAATCTTGCTATTGTTTTGAGGGGTGAAGACTTTGAGGAATGTTACCAGGTCCTGAATACATTCACCTTACCATCTTGCTTGCATGTATCATAGCTGTCAGGTGAATATGTTGTAAAAGCCCTGCTTCTCAGTACAGTCTTGTGAGAGAAAGACTGCCTTGAGCAGGGCCTTTTTACTAGTGAAGGTAGTTTGAAGAACTATACCTGTAAGAAGGCAGTATATCAGTGGCCAGTGTTTTATGACTACAGTCCAGGGTGTCTTAAATGCTTGTAAATAGATTTGGATGCAAAATCCCTATTTTTAGTATTTCTTCTGCTTGTTTATGTTTGCTATGCACCAAGGAAATATTTATACACCTTAGTTCACCTGGAGGATTCTTAAAGTCTCTCTTGATATTAGAATAGTTCCTGTCTGTAAATCTTTCTCTTGTCCTGGACCAGCTCTGTCTTTTTTGTGTTTTGTTTCTTTTCTCTGACTGTCATAATCTCTAGAACAGCTTCTTTCTATGTTTCTGAGTATCTATGTGCTTTGAGAAAGTTGTGTCTGAAACAAGTCCTTATTTTTTCCCTTGTTTTCCTCCTCCTCTAGTGGTCTCCAGAGGATTGAAGTATACCTCCCACTGCCTGGCAATCAAGGAGAGGTTAGAGAGGTTTGAAATGAAACTGCCTGAAAGAATTGAGTCTGTAGCAGGTAGAAGTTGAAAGAAGCACTTTTCCTAGCTTGTCAGAAGAGGAGAGGATTTGGTACTTGATGCAAGTGCAGAAAGAGTCCAAATTTTCATAATTCAGTACTCAGAGTTGCTTTTTGTTCCTATAGACTACTGAGTGTTTTAGACAGACTGATAACTCTATTATTATTATTATTGTGCTGCTCTGCCACTATAAAATGCTTGTGTAAAACATTTGAGGAAGGAAGCTTGGCTGTGATAATGGCACCAGACAGAGCAATTGATTATGTGCTTGAGCTGAAGAGTAAGGCTTTTTTTTTTTTTTTTGTGGTAAAGAAACATGATAGCTCGTCTTTGTAGCTGCAGTTCCACAAAGTGCGTTAGACATGAGAATATCAAGGTCATTAGGGCTGCTCACATGCATGCTTAAAGTTAAGCATACTTCAGAGTGTTTTAAGTGTATTATTTTGGGGACCTGAAATAGTCATTTTATCGTCTAAGCTTCTCACTAGTGGAAAAATAGTAAGAAAATTTGAAAAGTTCAAATGAAAAGGAAAAGAGCTGAATTACGCTTGAAAGACTGAAGTTAAAGGGTGCAAGTAAATGCAGAGTGAATTGATT
The DNA here is from genome assembly GCA_013398115.1 of Falcunculus frontatus. NCBI lineage: Eukaryota > Metazoa > Chordata > Aves > Passeriformes > Falcunculus > Falcunculus frontatus. The sequence continues at coordinate 882,031 of VZRV01001115.1, read as the reverse complement.
TTTCGTTTGTTTAAAATCATCTTGTTCCTGTTTTGGTGGCCTAAGGGGTCGCAAATCTGACCTTGAGGATTCTTTTACACTGCCAGAGCAGAGTAAAAATTTTTTTTTCCAGAAAGGAAAAAGATGATGGCACTTCAGTATAAATATGCAAAAGATACAAGGACTAGTAAAGAATTGTGATGTACAAAAGTCTTCCTGGCCTGCTGCACATTTGAAGAAAAATGAGTGAACTGATGCTATAGTTGTATAACCCTATAGCAGAATTCCATAACCTTGTCTGGCCTGGTTCAGTTCCTTCTGTAGGCACAGACAGTGTGGTTGTTGATGGCTCTGGATTACTTGTCTCTCCCTTGTCACATCACAACTATGTGGATTTGATTGGGTTCACAATGATTTTTTTTTTTACCTTGCTGTTGTAATTCAGTGTAATGGCAGCCTTGATATTGCTGTGACTATTGTAGTAATCAACCCTGCCAGAGCACTGCATGAACTGGCACTGAATTGAAGTTACTGGGAATAAGTAATTCAAACCACAGAGTAGCCTGCCCCGTACTTTTGAGCTCAGTGGTTTGCTTTTTTTTTTCAAGGATAACATGATTTGTCTGCCATTCAGGTTCTTTGTTGTTCTTACAATATCTGTATTAATCCTCATCTGAACTAATAATTCTTCAATTATCTGCACGGATAAGGTATCCTGTGTTTTCCTTTTAACCATTGCATCAGATACTTGTTTGGGATAGTTTACCTTCCTGATGCTGTTACGTACTGCGTCTGTCATCTTTCCTTGAGAATTGTTTTTGACCTGTGTACTTGCTCTTGAGGTCAAGCATGATGATCTGCAGTTGCTTGACTTGATCTCTCGCCCTTAAAAGGAGGCACTGAACTAGCAATGTTACCTATTGTGGTGAATTTATGGCACTTTCCTGCCAGGTCTTCAATAAAAATGATGTACTGGTTTCTTCATCTTTCTTGGATAGTGCACAGATAGGAAGGTGCGTGTTCAGTTCTCTTTCACTGTTGTGATGTGCAGTTTCCATTTCTTCATAGTACTGTTTTTCTTTTGTCTCGGTTTGCTGTATTGCCATCCTGATTAAAAACCGAGGCAAAACTGGTGTGAAGAAAACCAGTGTTGCCAAGCAGAGAAGGATGTTGTGTCTTCAGATAGCATTCAAGGCAAGAATGAGTAAAACATTAAAACCATATAATTTCTCCACAAAGGAGTATGTTTTTTCTATCCATAAATTGCATCTGGTTGTCTGCAGCAATGAAATGTACATGGAGCTTCACAGGTGAAGCATCTTCAAAGAGCAAAATGAAGATGGCGAGGTACCAGTCTAGAGTCAGTGAATGAGCCGAGGGAAGCTGAAAAACTGATTCATGGTTGATGGCTTCTTTGTTGGCAGAAGAGCAAAGTGTTATGTTCCAGAGAGAACAGCATAATTTTTCAGTGATTGGGAAAATACAGCATAATTTTTCAGGGACTGGGAAAATACAGGCATGGAATTTTACTCTGCAAAGAGTACAAGCAGTGATTTGAGGCTTTTTGGAGAATGCAGGGAAGGGGACTGGTTATATAAATGTCTCAATATATAAGGACTATATCAAATAATTTACAAACAAAAAAAGGTTCTCAAAGATATCTCCAGGAGACTGTTATTCATAGATAATGTTCTTTTTTGTCAAGTATCTATTCTTTGAATAGAAGCTTTATTCTGTGCAGTACTGCACTGCACACTGCATTGAGATAAGAGGACTGACGCTATAACGTTTTCAAGCATTTATTTTGAAATGTTGTCATCAGAACGTATTTTTAAATAGCTGCCTGTTCTTTAGGGTACAGACTTTTGAATGGCATGTTTCCTTTCTCTAGTCCTGTATTTTCCTTTGGTTACCTAAAAAGTAAGCACTTTACTCTTTTGAAGGCATTCCCTTGTGTTTTGAAATTAAGCCTTCTGCATTTTCTGCTGTTTCAGTTGCATTTTCAGTTCATAACTTAATTTGATTATTTATTGGCCATAGAACATCATGGTCCACATCCTTCTGTGCTCTGCAAATTTGTTTTTGCTTGCCTTTTAAGAATACAATGTTGTTCTTGTGCGTTGATGTTTATTTTGTATAGTAGCAAGAACATTTTGGCATAAATTCGGAATTCAATTTATTCTTTCAGTTTGGGCAGGCAAACAGCTCTGTACTTACACAAGTAGCAAACTCATGGCAACTTTTTGTCTGACTGCCACCTTCAACAAAGTCATTACCTCTTGCCATGCTATGTGTCTGACATGGCCAACCCAGGTGATACAAGTGACTGGCAAGGCTGCCAGCTGTTCTGAGGAATAGAGAGCTTGGATAGAGGAGCTTGTCTCCATCTAAAAATTAAAAATCATATGATACATATCAGTACTTTTGAATACCTCTCAGATCCTCACATCTACCACTGTCAGCCCTAAAGTAGCAGCTTCTCATGAGGAATGACTAATTTTGTGCAATATGCCTTCATTTTCTATATGCAGTCTACTTTTACTTTCAGGAAGGTAACATGGGAGGGGGCATAAGTAACAAAAACCAAACATGGGATGTCATCAAATCCAGGGAAATAGGGCTTTTCATTTCTAAAAAGCTTTTGAATAGATTCATGTAGGCAGCTGGACTCCATAAAATATGCACCTTGCCTTTACAAGCTCTGTTCCTACAAACAGTGGAAAAGGAAGGCAGAGCCTTGAGAATCTTCCTTCTGTATGGCTGAGAGCTGAGAATCTATTTTTTTGATTAATAAAAATCAGCCTTTACTAATATTTTTATAAGTAATTTTGGATGATCATATTACTCTTGCTACTTCATTATATTAGTAATTACTACTCTAATAGACTCCATTTAGAGGATTAAGCACCATGACTTCTGTAGCTAAATACTGTTTTGCAGTCACTGACTTGCCCAAAGTCCTAAGGCAGGTTGGTGTGTGTTCTGCTCCTGCCTGAACTCCTACTGTGGGCTTCCCTGGAGTGGTAGGCTCTCAGTACTCTGCTCAGGAGTGAGACAGGGTGTAGGCTGCACTGGCATCTTGTCTTACATCCAGGGTCCAATAGGGCAGTCAAGAGCTCACTTCAATGTATGGTCAGTCTGAATTAACCTTCTTCAGGACAGACTTCCTGCTGTGGCCAGGCTATTGCAGGAATGAATGCAGGGAGTCTACATTTCAGTGACCTTTGCCTGCAAGGTAAATCTTACATGTTAAAGGCAATTTTGTGCTGAAATTGAACAGATAATCTGGTGCTGACTGCTGCCAGTTAGCAGAACCATCCAAAAACCTGGGTGTCCATTTTGCAGTTGTAGAGAAACTTAGTTTTTTGTTCTTGTTAAGCAAGTGTCTTGTTAAAAATGTGGGCAAAGCAGACCTGTGTGAAGAGACATTATTTTCTCAGTTATATACTATTTCATATGTGGCTCTGCTGGTTAGTCTCTTGTCATCTGTTGCCCTGGAAGTGAAAGATTTATTCTGTCTGACAGAACAAAGAAAAATAACCTTTCCTTTGAAAGGAGGTGTGCAGATTCTATTTTCTTTATAGCAGTCATAGCCAAAAATCTTTTGTGAGCAGCCTTTCCAGTAGAGAAAAACAATTTCTTTCCTATATGCACAAGAAAAAAGAATTTATTATAAAATTAGAGGGATGGAAAGAGCAAAACCCCAAACCAGCATTGTATATAAGTACAAGATTAAATATGATACTTGTCTAAGAATGGCGAGAATAACATTTCTGTGTTTGCATTGCTGATCTTCCCCACAAATCTAAAAGATAAGTATTTTAAGTGATTCCTTTTCAAATGGTGCATTATCCTCAGGGAGCTAGATGAGAACTCTGATCAGTATTCTAGAAATTGTTGGTCTAATTATCCAGTAAATCTTCTGTCCATGGATCTCTCTTCTCTTGAAATCATGTTGAGCTATGCAGAGAGACCTGTTCCTGCTCACTGGCAGGGCAAATGTAGCTTCATCTCCAGAATCTGCCTACTTTTGTCTGCCTGTACTACTGCAAGCTGGTAGATAAGTGTTTTTCTCCTGAAGAGGTAGCAGATCAGAAGGAAAATAATTTATGACTTGCACACACTGTGGCTTCTTACCATATGTGCCTGTAATTTCTCTATGGGATATTCTGTCTTTGCTAAGGCTGGGGGCAGCATCTTGGAGAAGGTAAAAAAAAGGGGAAGGAAAAGAGGAATGTGTCTGTTTGTTGAGACCCTTCTTAGCTGCTGGCTAGGAATCCCCCTGCCCAAAATCTGAGAGTATCATACTTCCAAGTGTGACTTGACTTGCTGAAGGGACACCACTGAGTGAAATTTTCTTGTGAAGCGCCATCTGTATGCTTAAGAATTATGTGAGCTTCTAGATCTAAGCATAACCTTCTATTTGGACCAAAATGGTAAATATAAAAACTGTCTGACAAAAACCAGAGGCAGACTGACATCTTAGATGGTTGGACTCCTAGAGAGCCCACTGCCAAGGGTCAGATCTGCTGGTGTGACTGTTGACTGGAAAAAGAGAAGCCAGAAAGTTTTTGTGCTCCCTCTCTTTGAATATTTCCTTGCCTGTTCCTTTCCTTGTGTCCTTTATCTAAATCCAAAACCATTTTGATTGCAGTAAAGGATGTTATGGCTGGAACTCTTTTAATGGCACAGTGTGATCCAGCAAGAGCTGTCCTTTCTCTGGGCGTTTGTTCTTCCTCCCTGCAGTTTTCGTTGTGCTGCTCTCAGAAGACAGACCCAGTTCTCTTATAACCTGTCTGTGCTCTGCTAAGGGATGCTCAGAGAATGGCAAAAGGAGAGTCAGCATCAGGAAGCAAGTTCTGTCAGTAATAATCTCACCATTTCCTGCACCAGTAACTGGGCTTTTATAGAAAGGAATAAGCAGGAATCCTAAACTGGTGCTGGGGAAGATACAGTATGATTTCTCCTTGATGGTATGTACTCTCTGGGAGGAGTGGTAATACTGAGTTAGCTCATGCTGAACTAACACACCTAGGGCACAGTAGAGAGATCCTGTGTTAACTCGTGCATGGTCTTTCCTTTTAGGTTAAATGGAGATTTTAAATACTACTTTTTTGAAAGATAACAATGAACTAAATCTTAGAATAACTTTGAAATAAAACCATTGGAAAAATAGACTGGTTTAGGAACTGCTGGTAATCACATTACCTAATAAGATCGCTTAAACATATTTTCTTTAGTATATTTAAGATCATTAATAGTTGTGATGAATGAGGAATGTAGGAATACTTTCTGGCCAATTATATTTTGAATTATTTTAGGTAAGTAGAGTCTTCAAATCTGGTGAGATTTCTGAAAGTGAGTGAAAAGGGAAAGCAGTATTTTTTCCTACTTCATGCAGAACACAATAAAACTATCTTTTAGTGCAGGTTTACACAGAAACCTGCAGACTTGTCATGCTGAGGGTACATGCAGTTTATGTATTTCTTTTCTGTCCAGCAACAGAGGGAGCACCTGTTTCAGAGGATGCTTTATTTATGGATATACCTGTGACATTAAAGTCCTTGTACTTAGTTTTCCAGTAGCAATAAAGTATGCATGGTTTATCAACAGTTTCCATTTGGGCAGAACTGATGACTGGTGTCCATAATCACCTTGTATAGGGTATGTCTTGAACAGGCAATCCTGTATTACATCTGATGAAACTTGCTGTGCATGAATGAAAGTTGAAGAAGGAATGCTCTCCTTTGAATGACAGGAGTCTGGTAAACTAAAGCTCTTTAATTAATGAGTTAGTATCTCTTTCCTTCTCTCAGACTTCTTTTTTCCTGTAGTGCTGTTTCATTTCCAGTCTTTATAATGAACTATATTGTCACTTAGGGCAATAAATTATTCTTTTGAAGAAATCATATGTGTAATCCTGTTACCTCTGAGGAGCAGCTAAGGAATTTGGGTTTGTATAGTTTGAAGGAAAGGGGGCTGAGGGATGCTCTCACTGCTCTCTCTAGTTTCCTGAGGAGGAGAGGTGGACACAGAGGTGCTGAGCTCTTCTCCTTGGGATCCGATGACAGGAAGCATAGGAATGGTTCAAAGGTGTGCCAGGGGAGGTTTTTAGATTGCATATTAGCATTTCTTCACTGAGAGTGTGGTCATACACTGGAACAGGCTTCTACAAGATGTGGTCAATGCCCCAAGCCTGTCACTGCGTAAGAGGCATTTGGACAATGCTCTTAACTACAAGCTTTAGCTTTTGATCAGCCCTGAAGTGGTCAGACAGTTGAACTACGTGATCACTGTAGGTCCCTTCAAACTGAAATGGTCTGTTCTATTATGCATTTAACCAGTAAAGCATTTAAAACAGTGAGGTTGGTAAAAGGGACTGAGAATGTTTACAGAACTTGAGTTGTATGTAATATTTAGTTATTCTTTCATTGCTGGTAAATAATGTGACTGTTCTCAGATAGACCTCCAGGACATTGACAGTAAATATTGTTACTGCTGTATTTCCATCTTGTGGTATGTTATTCAAACAGGAATAGCAGAAAGTGCCTGAGTGTAAACAGAAAATTAATTTTTCCCCCAGCTAGTGTTTTAATAGTTATTTCTTAATGAGGATAACAGTTTGCAGATTTAGATTTCAACCATTTTCTGCAAATTGCAGCTTTGTTTCCTCTTAGAACACACCCGTAGCCACATTAGGGCACAGAGCTGCTCTTTGCCTGAGTGACTATGCAGAGACCTCACCATGGCTCAGATCAGGCGAGGCTTGAGTTACTGTGATTGATCACTGCTACTATAAATATCTTCAGAAAAGGTGTTAAAAGAAAACTTCTAAAAATGAGACAAAACAAATGGAACTGTTGTATTCAAGTATATAATATCTGTATCATAAAATCTGATGGTGACAATAAGGGAGGGGAAGGATGTTCCAAGTTAAGCAGCTGCTCTTTACTCTGGGATACCCACACGAGTCTTTCCTATCAATCCACATATCCTGTTTCCAATCATGCCATAGTCTCCTTTCTCCCCCGATTTGTACCAAACTTTCCTTTATCTTCCAACTGTCTTTTGAATCTTAGCTGGCAAATAAAAACCCATGAGTAGGGAAAATTTGCCCACAGCAGCAAGGCAAATGAGTTACTTTGGGGGAGTTATTTTGTTACCATCTTTTTGTCACACAGAAATGCCTATTTTCCAAAATATTTAAACTGAACCATTGACAGATTAGTTTTGTGTTTGGCATGGCTAAAATTGTTCATTATAACAAAATCTATTGCCTCTGTTTTGTTATTCTTTTAGTAAGGACTTATTTGCTGCACTTTGCTTAAGTGTTGCATAAATACATGTTGGCTCTTTCATTGCCCTGTGTTTGACAGGTTTGCCCCATTTCCTCCAGTTATAAAGGAGTTCCTGCCTTCTTTTCACTCCTCTGGGGCCCAGCAGGCAAAGGAAATGTTTTGTATTTTTGTCTAGGAGCTAGAGGAGTGATTTAACTAGATTTGAGTTCCTTCTAGGGCGTGTGCTGCAGGGCAAGCATGGCAACACACGTGCATTTTTTATGAGGTGGCAGCCTGTGTTTTCTCAACCTTGTAGAGTAAGTTTAGATACACAGGGCAGCTTTAGACATACAGAGGAAGGATTGTACTGTTCAGTAAAAAAAATACTTTGGCACATATGTGCATTTTATGTCTCCTGTTCATTTTCTGTCAAACATTAAAAACCCCCCCACTTCTTTAAAGCTGTACAGTTTGTTAGTACAAAATCTGTCTTGTTTGCTATAGCTAAGAGAATATAGATTTTTTGGTTAAAATAAATGTTTCAGTTTTAAATCCATCTGTGGATTTTCAGACACACTGTCCCCAGCTTGCGAGCATGTTTTATCTACAATGGAAAAATTGGAGAGACTGCAAAATTTAGTTTGTCCATATTTACTCTGGAGTTCTTTTCAGAGAGAGATGAGATAATGGAGCATAATTTTGGAGCTTGCCTTTATACAGTATGACTTTCCTGAGGGCTACATTTTATATTTTTCCTGCTAGTTTTCTTCCATACTTTGTGTCAGTTATAACAAGTATTTCTATGGTTTCTCTTTAGAGAATATTCTGGGGAATTGAATAATTTACTTGTTTGTGGGTACGGTTTGGAAAGAGAGGGGAGGGAGCTGGCTTTTGAAAAGGATGCAGTAATATGAGAGCAGATTGGCTATCTATCCACCTCTACTCTACTCAAGTCTTTGTCAAAAAGAGAGTTTCTTAGTCCTTTGTCTTCCTCCAGAAAGCTTTCCTAGAAATCCTGGAGATAAAATGCATATGCAGGCATATTACAGAAATGAGAAAGTGATTGTGGCTGAATAATGGAACAGTTTATTAGTTATTAATATTGAGCATGGCCGAAGTAGTGGGAATTACAGTGGATGATTGTTTTTGCTGATAGCTGGAATTAATGTAAGAAATGAAGGGGAGAGCCATGGGAATGTTGCCTTTGCAGTAGGCATGAAGGGGTGGTTAATGGGGAAGGATCTGGAAAAACCCTGTCAGACTTCTTTTTCCAAGTGTAATTTCACAAAAGATGTCATGAATATTGAACTTTGGTGAAAAGATGAGCCTCAACCCCTTCAGTTTTTCCATCAGTGGAAACTCCAAAACACCAGTGTGTTTTGAGTTGCTGAAGGTTTGGGTTTTCTTCCCAGTCATTTGACTTGATATTCTGCAATCTTTTTAACTTTTTCAATCTCAGTCTGAAGACATGACAGATGACAGTGGTGGTGTCTTCAAGATAAAATGGTACAGCTGTAGTGAAAATACTAATTTTTTTCACACTAATAATAAAGAATGGATGTGCATGTGGTGTTTATATGAGTAGCATGTACTGTACTGGAAAAATGAAACTACTTGTACAGGTCCACTAAAGAGAACAGATTGTAGAATGTTTTTCAGATTTATTATTTCAGAAGAAACTATATTGTAGGGTGTGGTAGCATTGTTGAGAGTAAAATGATTTATATGGATTACTGTGTAATGGGTGGTTGTAGGTTTTTTTCGGGTTTGGGGGTTTTTTTGTTGCTGCTTTGGATTGTTACTGGCTTGGGATTTGTTCCTGTTATTATTATTGCTATCATTATTATCATTATTGTCTTGCAGTGTGATGCGTTGTGTCCTTTTTTCTACACTTTCAGGAAAATTCTTCTGACTACTGTGATGTGACTTAGCTTCATCTTTCCTCTGACAAAGGGACTTTTTTCATTTTTCTGCTACTATATAGGAAATCTGGTAGCATTGTTTTAACAAATAGATCAGCACCACTGAAAAGAGGCCTCTTAAGAAACAGAATCATTATGTGCCAAATGTGAACTTACTGGTGCTATAACTGCACGTGCACTGAAGACCCATTTTCATACACCACCTAATCCTTCTTAGTGCCCAAACCCCTAATGTGCAATGTGTATAATTTATGCCTAGATATGAAGACAGCATTTGGTAACTGCTGTATCTTATATATGCTTATGTAATAGGTGTGCTTTGAACTGATGGCTTAATAGACAAGAATCTCTTCTATCATTTAAGACCCTGGCAGAGGTTTTGCCAATCTGCACTATATAAAGCTGCAGATTTTTTGATGTAGTGTTTTCTGCCAGGCCTTCGAAGAGGCTTTTCTCTCTAGAGCAGTAAATCAGGAATGCTCTGCATTTGAGCTCTGTCCACTTAACTGAAAGATGTTCCAGGCAGGATGCTGCTAGCTCAGTGGTTTGGTAGAGTTAGGGCCAAAACCAGATGATGTTTGCTTATTTCTTTAACTTCCACACCCCCCTTTAAAACATATTCCTGAAAGACTTCACTATTAGCTGAGTAATTTTCAATTTTTAAATTTCAGTTACAAATGTCTAATTTGAGTCCACACTAACAGTGCCTGACTCATCTCATAGAAGAGGCAGAGTCAAGGCACCAAACCTTTCCTCCTTGGTAACATTGCTCATTGCTGGAACTTGTTCTTGAAGGCATTATCTTCTGAGTTGCTTTTCTGTCACTTGCATATACTATCATTGCTTTGGTGTTTTTCATCCGTGACAAGAGCTTAAAATTGGGATCTTGCTGTGTTCCTGGTTGAGCCTATTAGACAGCTTATAAAATCAGCCCATTTATTTGTGAGAGACTGCTGAGCAGAGAAGTGCAAGAGGCATAAAGAAATTAACCCTAAACAAGTGGGAAGTAAAGTATAATATAATTGTTAATAAAACCTGAAATTGTTATTTTTTGCTCGTCTATATTCTCCTGTGTTTCTCAGAGTACTTAGTTAGAAATGCCTTTTCCCAAACAATATTATTTCAACATATCTTTGTTTTTTCATTGAGTATTTTTTAGGCAGTTATTCCCACAACCTTGTGCTATTTGGATGGTTAAAAACCTTCTTGCTCTGATTTAACTTCATATTTTCATTTCACCTGCTGCTTTACATATAATAAGAGCTAAATGGGAAAGACAGAATTGATGAGTATTTTAATGGTATGATTGGACCCTTCCAAAAGCAGCCGTGTTGAAAATAAAATTTGAGTTTGCTAAAAAAATTATATTTAGAAAACCCCCAAACCCAAAGAACTCATCCTGTCCCAACAACCCTAGTAGTCTGTCACAAGCAAAAAAAGCTTTGTGCTCTGATTGTAACTTGAATGTTTGTTTAAATACTTAAATATTACTCCAAAGACCTCAGAGGATTAAAAAGGATGGTGTGTGTGGGTGTGTGTCACTGATCACTTATGGGTGTGTGAAGTCCTGGAGTGTCAGGGAAAAGGTGTATTTTAATTTACTTCTATGGAGCTTATTTCTTTGCTAAACTCTGGATTCTGGTCCGTGGATTGCTTTCTTCATAGCAATGGCAGCCCAAATGTAGAGTTTCCATTCCCCTCCCTCTTATCGCAGCACCATCCTTGTTCAACGTCTTTGTTCTCAGGGACCTGTTTGGGTCCCTGGCCATGGACTGAGCTGGATGAAGTAACAAATCTGATGGAAAAACAAGTTCTTAACCCTCCCAGATGCCTCAGGACTCTGTTGTTTTCCCAACAGCCCCATGCATTCCTGTGCTAGCCAAGTATATGGTTGCAAAGGCACCAGAAACACCTTTATATGGGGAAAAATGAGAGATTTTGATACCTGTTGTCTCTGCTGCTCTGATGGAGAGCCCATGTTGTCTGTGTTGCTGAGTAATTGTGAATACTTGTTTGGAAAAAGAAAAAAATCTGCTGGACTGTTCACAAAGATCTTGTCAATCTTCTTGTGGGATGTATATTTTCAAGAATGGAAATTCAGGTTTTCAGGGCAGGCAACCAGTAACAAGTGTTAGGTCTGCACGTGGTCAAAAGTCGAATGTAGAGATGCCGTGTTTTCTAATGGAGCAAGATTTCACCCCTGACTTCCAGTACTGCTAGACCTGAGCTGCCAAGAGAGCTGCCTGAGATTACCATGAAACTTAAGGAGTTGAGCTCAGTGAGACCAAATACTGGCACAGGAGACTCCACCACTCCAGAAGTGGTGGAGTCTCCATTCTTGGAGAGATGTAAAAGCCACCTGCACACAGTCCTGAGCAGGCTGCTCTAGGTGACCCTGCTTGAGTAGACGGGTTGGGTGAGAGACCTCCAGAGGTCCCTTCAATCTCAAACATTCTGTGATTCTGTGATACTCGGGAATTTTCCCTCCCCAGCCCTGTGGCCATGGTTGCACATTCGTGAGGCTCATGTTCTTTTGTCACATGTCATTGGCTAGCGTAAAAATTTTTACTGTTTATAGGTATTCTGGGGATTTAAATTTAAGATTGTAATTCCATATGATGTACAGCTTCATATGGAAAAACCTCTTTAGTTTTTCAGTTTGGTTGAGAATATGTTAATCCTTTTTGTTCCCATTATATGCTGCCATTGGATAATAATGGCTTGGTTTAATTTGTATGATGTTAATTTTTAGGAGATTGTCTTCACTGTGGAAAGCTGACATGTGGTAGTATGGTAAAGCAAAACCTACTTTATCCAGCTTGGCATTTTAGATCCAGCTGGTTTCTGTATTAGCTGATGTGTATGGAGGGATAGGAAAGGAATTCACCTTGGTTTTGAGTGTAGATGCATTGAAATAGCACTGTTGATTTATGCCATGCATTCAGATAGATTTTTCAGCTTTCAGTATTCAGTTGAAATTTCAAGACTTTTGGGAGAGAGTGAAATAGGGTTATTTGTCTGTAAAGACTGATTCATTGTTATTTTTTCCCGTCTTCCAGCTACTGATCTGCTCAACCGCCAGGTGCAAGCAGCCACTGCTGTCTGAGAGTTAATAAGCATTTGCTGCTAATCAGCTACTGCAGAATGCAGCTAGGGCCAGACACAGCAGTGACAGCATAGCAGCAGCTGATCAGAAGTGTTGGAGGTAACTGGTTTTCTCCTGGGCAGGGAATAGAAGTAGAGCTAGTTAGTTGCCTAATGGTAGCTGTGATTTGAGACACTGATTATCTGTGGTTACCAGTGGTGACTTTCTAGTTCCAGCATAAATGGAGCAGCAGTGGTGTGATCTGGAGCTGGGATCAAGTAGAGAACTTCATGGTTTAAAGAATGCTGAGCAAGCTGTAGGCAATGACGTTGATCAGATGCAGTGAATACCAGACATTGGGTGGTTTCTGCTTTCCTATCAGCTTTTGTCTGATGAGATAGGAACAGGGTCACTGCTTTGCTGTAGTGTTCTCTGCTCCCCATTTCACACCTTGTCTTTGCCTTAAGAAATTCCCAGGCCAGCTATCTCTGGGCTACCCAGCATGCAGATGCCCTTTTGCAAAACTATAAATTCTAACCTGCTCAAAAGAGCTCTTTAAGAGATTTTATTAGCTTAGTTAAAGTCAGTTTGACATTCTTTGAATAGAAGTATTATGTGAGGTTGATGGTCTGTATTCCTGTACTTCTGCTTAGAACTTGAAATTCATCTCTGCCTATGCATGCATGGTTTGTTTTCAAATGCTTGCAAATGAATATTTTATTAGGTAGCTGTGGCCAATTGCTGCAGGATGGCCTTTGATGAGCTGCGTAGCCAAGTGGCGTTAGCTGTGTTGGCAGAGCCCTCTGGTGGGAACACAGCCTGTGCCAGCAGCAGTCGGTCCTGCGGCCGGTGCAACCCGCTTTTCCCAAATGCCATCAGCCAGACCTCTCTCGGTTCTGTGGTATCCCACCAGCTGACTGGTCGAGTGGCCAAGGGGATCCTCTTCATCCCACAGAGCCTGTAGAGCTCACTTGACTTTTTTTTTTTTTTAGCAAACCCAATGGTGTGCTGTAAATGCTTATATGATTTTAGGTTTTGATTTGCAAAATACAGTGGCTCTTTGAGAGTAATAAAATTAGCCAATTACAAGATAATATTTTCCTAATCCTAATCAGTGTGGGAGAACCATGATGAATTTCAAGAATTGCATGTATGAATTTCAACCTTGTCTGTAAATACCTTTTTTTTAAAAGTACTGCTTAGTAAAACTAACTGATCTAATTAGGCATTCAGGGGGACATTTCTAAATCAAGAGCCACAGCTTTCCTTTTTTATTGGACAGTAATGCTTCTGCTAATCAAAGTATTAGAGGAAACAGCTTTTGTGTGATAAAATACCAACTTACTGAGCACAAAGGAAAAATGTTATTACACTTCTCTAACCTAGTATGTTCAAAAGCCTGGTTAGGACTGCTAGATGCATTGCGAAACCAGAATGTGCGAAGAGGTATTTTAATCTGGTTACGTCTCTAAAGTGTTGATATAATACAGCCAAATAACTCTACTGCAGGAAATCCAGCTGTTTGAGATTGTTGCACAAACAATGCAGTAGTAATAAAGAGTCTTTTTTTCTTCCTCACATGCTGGCCAGAGCTTTTCACTTACATTGATTTGAAACATTCACAACTGTGCCCAGTATTTTATCTTCATTAAAATGAAAAAAGAGGAACATGTACCATGGCTTAGAAAAGGCTGTTGCCTGTGGTGGACAGGCCTCCCTTCTGATGAATCTGGAGAGTGGTAGCAAGTCAAAGGCAGTCATATTTCTGTGTCATTTGATTTGTCTCATGATGAAGCTTTCCTTAACATAGACATAAATTCTTTCAAAGGCTAAATTTAACCTTCCTGGCCTGTATTTGAAATAACCAGTTTCACCTTTGCTTTGAACTTACGTGCTCCATTGCTGGGGTTCAGCAACACAGAACAGCTCTGTTAGGAGACCCGTCATGTGAGTGGTATGGTGGAACTCCTTGCTGCAGGTTGTTGTGAATTCCCAAAGCTGAATATCATTCAGAAAGCAATTAAATACATCTGTGAAAGGAAAAATCACATGATGAGGTGTAGATACTGTCTTTGAAAATTCCCTGTCTACACCCAAGGGAAGGGGGCAGAAAGTGCATGGCTGTGTGTACTCACCCTCCTCCTTACTCTTGTGTGAAGGCAGGATGCTGAAATAAAGAGGACTGGTTTTGTTGTGGTTCCTGTCACCCTCTGCTGTTAGCTGGAGGAGCTGTGGTGGGGGGAGTACCGAGCTCTTTGCCATGGATGGGGACTCTAAGCCTCCTCCTGCACCCTACCGCTGTTCTTTAAGGGATGTTTTCAGATGAACCTTCCATCTTACCTGCCATCCGATCTGGCATTTTCCATGGCCCAGTGGCTTTCCTCACCGGTAATGGGCATTTCACTGGAGGCTTTTTACAATTACAGATAGGCAGCACAAAGGGGTTTTTTTATTCTTTTATGACAGCTTCTGCTTCCTATTTTTCTTATAGCATTGTGGTTAGAGGCTTTAATTCTCTGGCAGATGGTATACAGTATGTTTTTCAAACCCTGTACCTTTTGGGTCTAGGATACACTCTCTTCTGTGACCTCATAAAGCTGTTAAGAAGCTATTTTTCTAATTTCTGAATTAAGATTCTGTTCCATTTGTATTGCACAATGTCATCATGATTCAGCTTTGTAGAACATTGTCTTACTTCCATAGGTTATCTTGTTCCATGCTCTTTTTAAAATACTAACATGCAATTTTAATCCTGTGATGCAGCAGCCCTTGTTAGTTGTCTGTTTTAACTCAGAACTTCAAATGTAAATGTTGCTTTAACATTACTCGTGGTTATCTCTAATCTCAGTCTCGTAGCAAAATCTATTGCAGAGTTCATCCTCTTTTGTCTGTGCTTTTTATTTCAAACGTGTATTTTGTTGGAAAGTGGCTGATAATATAATACCTGTGGTTTTTTTTTTTTAATAATCCTTGCTCTTCTGAAGAACTTAGTGAAGTGTAATATTACCATTCAAATAGGCAGGTGAGAGCCTTGGAGATCGGTAATTTGTACCTTTTCAAAAGCCGCACTGCCTTGCTTTGTCTTGGAATTTATTATGCTTCCCAAGTATAATGTGACATACTGAATAGGGCAGGGGGTGGGGACATTGTCTTCAGCTGACATGCTGTTATCAGCGGGACTGTGTTTCTGGACACAAGATTTCGCAGTCATTGGTTGTCCGAAGAAAGCCTTTGCATCTGAGGATTGGACAAGAAGATGCGTCAATTTGCTGCCCGTCTCCAAGGTACTGGTGATGCTGCCTCCACAAGCTGGCTAACGTCACAGCTCCATCACCCAGCGGGGTGTGGGCTTTTTTCTCCTCTTCTCTGTTTTAATTCTGTATTTGCTTCCTACTGCATTTCTTAATCTGTCTTCTGCCAAATGCTAACAGCATGATATTTTGCAATCATTTAGGTGAATACAAGAAGGACGAACTCCTGGAAGCTGCTAGGTGAGTGCTGCTTAGAATATAAAACATATTTTGGGGGTGGAAGCAGGCGAGGAAAAGGGGTTTTTTAAATAGTACTGTTTTGTCATTGCCTTTCCATGAAACGCTGCAAGCAAACCACTTAATTAGCATAAATCTCTTCAGACTTTAGTCTGGTACAAATGTAAAAGCCTGTTTATGTAATTGAAATCCCCCACTATGGTGGTTATAAGGTTAATATTGAGTTTTTGCTTTAAGCTGCTTAAATCCTCTTTATTGTTTTGTGACTGTTCTTTTTAGGGGCAATTTAAATATTGGAATCTTTCTTTTCTTTTGGTTTTTACTGCTACCATAGGATGTATTTTGAAAATAGGCTTTGTCAGAACACAGCATAAGAAAGCCTATACAAAAGGTGTAAAGTTCAATTGTATATTGCAAAGATGCTTTTCATTCTTCCTTCTGACTGCACCAGACCATTTTATATAAACTGTTAACCCTTCTAAAAAAATTTCTGGGTATTGGTCTATAGTTGTTTCAAATGTTATGGGCCATATGCTATGAAAATATGTTAAATTCAGAACATTTATTTCGACAAATGGCTTTCAGAGGGTCTGTAAAATTAGAAAAAGGAAATACGAGGTTAAGGAGAGAAACTGAGGTGTTTTTGCATGATTTGTTGCAGCACATTTAACTGCAAATTTATTATTCTTTTCTGTATTTACCCTTGGTTTCGAAATGTTCAGAAGATTCTTTAGCCATCCAGCATTCTCCCTGCCACAGTACAAATTTCAATATACTAGACTTTGCAAAATACTTGCTAAGGAGATGGATATCAAAGAGCTCTGCCCTTTTCCCCCCCTTTCCCTGATCTTCTCCTCATTTACAGGAGTGGTAATGAAGAAAAGCTGATGGCTTTATTGACTCCTTTAAATGTGAACTGCCATGCAAGTGATGGGCGTAAGGTAAGTTAATACCTGCTTTATATTTCAATTATTCAAGAAAGGCCAATTTAAGCTTACTAGTAAGCATAGATGTATAAACCAGGAGAGTGTATGGCGGGGGGGAACTTATGATGCCTTTTCACCATAAAATTAAATGCTGTTATACTTGATACTGGTAGTTGAGACAGATTAAGACGGCAGATGTGGATTTTGTGTGTGTCTTTTAAATGTCAGACCCTGGTCTACATGTAAAAGAAACTTTTAAGACCTTTTGTAAGAAAAGCAAAATGCACTGTTGCAAATGGATAAAATAACTACGGGAAGAAAGCTATTATTTGTATTTAAACATTGTCTGGGTGAGGTGGTTGATATTCAGCTTAGCTCCTAATACACTGCCACATAGACTGGCACTGTATTGCTATGTTTAACACCTTCTGCATTTTCTTAAGTTTGACATTATTGTTTTGACTTTCTCTGGCAGAGATGTTTGAATGAGTTAAATTAAGAATTAGGCTGAAACTGGAGGAGGGAAGAACATACGGAGTGAGAAGTCGATCCTATGATTTTTGATGGTTTAGACTTCAAGATGATAGTCTGTCTAGACTGTTGGATTTGCAAATGTTGGGGGGTTTTTTTGGTTTGATTTGTTGGGGGTTTTTTTAAACTGTGTACCAGAATGTTTTTAATATGCATCTGTTGAAGTCTTTCACCTGTAACAGTACATCTCATTTTTGGAGAGAAAAGCATGAGAGTGTGTTCTTTTGTAGTTTTTTTTTTATTTTTTCATGGAGTGTGTTGAAGCATACTATAAACCTCTGCCCATCCTGGAGCGGTTGTGGAACAGCCCAGTTCCACTGAAGTCAGTAAAGATAGGCCACTTTGCACTTATTTTTGATTAAAAGGTATGTTGTTACTGAATATAAAAAATTTAGCTCCATTATACAAAAATTCCTAATTTTTATACACATTTAAAAATGTTTCTCAATTGTAATATCTACAATACATACTACGTGACAAAAAACCCAGCCAGTTTTTTGCTTATTTACCTTTATCACTGATTGAAAGTTGATGCATCTTCCAGGTTTTGAAAACAATTAATTTTATGAACTGAGGACAGACAATTGAACAAGGGCTTTATTTAATTTAGCAGCGTTGGAACTGATGAAACACGCCCCACATTTTAAGATTAAACATATTGCCCATATTTCTTGAATTTCCTTTTCTTTTTTTAAGACTTTGCTTTCAAGTAGAAGTGTATTTAGGTGTTAATAGTGCCCTGTGTTATAATTAAACAGGGTGGTGTACAGCAGTGCATTACTGAGTAATTGAGCCCTGATCACTGTTGATCTAAGGCCAAATGCGGAGTCAAGATTTCTGTCAGCAGGGCAAGGAATAAACCCTTGCAGGTGTTTTCTTGAACATTTATCACTTCAAAGTAAAAATTTAAAAAAATTACAAATCTTTTAAAATTAATATTGAGCTAGCAGAAAGTGTTTCTGTATTATTGCAGCCTCTGAATTAGAAAATTTATGCCCAAAGCTTGGAAAGCATATTGCAGTTCAAGCTCATGAGTGTGGACACTTTGAAAATATCTTTGGTTGGTTGGTTGTTGGAAAGTGCACTGGTTACTGAAACTCCTTTTAAGAAGCCTTGCCACTGATACTAATTAGCTTTTTTAAAATGGTGTCTACCAGGTATATTTTTTCTACAGCACATGTGTGCAGGCTGTGGAAGCTTTAGTAATGCTTTGTAGCAAGTGTGCTATATAACTGTTAAGTATTTAATTTGTAAAGTAAAGCTTTCGGGTCCTGTACTAGCGCGAGATCACTTGGGGTTTGATCATTTTAAGCTGTGCTGCAAATTAAGTGAGCTTTTCAGCCTACAGCATAGAATTCTTGTAAATGGAACTCTCCACTGGTGTAGCTGCCACAAGTTGGTCTATGATTTACACTAGCTGAGAATTTGTCCATTTTGGAAGTTGCTTTTTGCATTCCTTGATGGTTTTAGTAATTATTTTCTGCAGATCCTCTGAGTATTCAAGCCTCAGACTTAGGACAGTGTAAAGCCACAGATTTAACGCAGCTCTCAGGGCCAGGAATGCAGACTCTGCGGATTGGCCTGAGATTCTCAGCATCACGCTTGCTCTGCAGTACAGCTGTACCCACAAACTCTTTCTTCAGTCTGTGCATTCCTTGATTTTCTGAGATGTCCAGCTCTATTCTGATAAGGAAACATTTAGCTGTGTGGTTGAAGAAATTGAGTTCCAGTACTGAATGGGTAATTATTTTTTCTGTATTAGCAGGTAGTGGGTTTTTTTTTCCCCATACTTTGGGGTGCAACTATATGCAGTTTACTTTTTCTTTCCCCCTGGGGATGTTTTCTGTGTCCTATGCATACTAACATCTGGTGTTCTGGATTTCTCAAACACCACATGTGCTGTGAAGTTGTGCTTTATAGAATGGGTAAAAGGGGTGGAAAACTCTGACAGTATCTTGCTGGTTTGAAACCAGCTAAGGTTGGAAATAAAAAAGATTTAGTGCATTCTGGGTGCTGCTTGTAGCCTTTTTGAGAAGTATTGACAGCCAGAGTCTGATTCCTACTGGATGGGATTCCATGATTCTAAACCAGTTATAGCTGGTGCTGATGACCATTGCTCCATCTGTTTATTTAGGATAGAGGTCAAGACAAATAGAAATGAAAATTGAGCTTCCTTCTTCCCCTCCAAAGTCACAATTTAGGTAGGTTATGGGCACTGTAGAAATGTTCACATTACTGAAGCTTTTGAGATGTTGTCTGAAGAGGGAATATACTCTGTGTGGCTACTCTTGCAGTTATTTTCTGGAGGAAAAATGAAGGAGTGTGCAAAACAAGAGCAATTTTATACATCAGCTAAAGCATTCCTGCATACCAAGGATCATGGTAATTTTTTGGGGTTTTGATGACCAAGGAAAATCAACAATAATATCTCAGAAACTATGCTTTCACTGAGCTAGGTAATGGTTGATTTTTGTGGAAGTACTGGCTTATGTGCCAGTTGAGTGTCTATGAGGGCACAAAGCTGTATAGTGCAGAAGTATATGGTACAGTGTAAGCAAATGAGTATTACACAAGGGTAAATTTCACAAAACCTGGGGTTTTTTTTTAAACTGTCCTATTTGTTTACCTTTTAAAAAGCAATGCTTGAGCTGAAATATAATAGTGATTTTTCATGGCAATTAGTCTTGCTTTGATGTTGGTTTTTTTAAACAGGAGACTGAAAATTCTCAGAATTGTTAGGATGCAGTGTTGTGTGTAAGGCAACATTTACATGTTGCATCACTTCTGTTCACATAGCCTCACAAAGTATTTGCTGTATCAGAACACAGCTTAGGCACGATGCACAGCACCTGCGTATTGCCGTGGGTCTGAAATGTCCCTGCGTCCTGCCCGTGAGCTCTGCTGGTCTCCTTGGTCTTTATGTTACCTATAGAATTAATGACTTCTCGAAGACAAGCCTATGGTGTTGGTGTTAGCAGATGGTACTGAATTTCACACTGTTAAGAAGCCAAGACATCTGTGTCTATCTATGTAAAGGTATGTTGGCTTTAGAGCCCCTTTTATTTTCCCTCAAATATTTTCCTCTGGGGTTGTCTTTTTCAAGACTTAGTTATGAGCGAACTTTCAAAAAATGTTTTTTGACTATTTTAAATCACCGGGTTCCTCTCTGCTGCTGGAAATTAAAGCTGTATTACTTTATCATGGAAGCTGGATTTCTGACTTGTTACAACAGTCACTGCTTACCTAAATCAGTGGCAAGAAACAGGTTTAAAATCACACATATAGTGGTTGCAGGTTGAGTTGAAGCTCTTAGCCCGCTCATTTCCTTCAGAAAGCTGTTGTGAACACTTGAAAGCTGTTTAAGGAAGAAATTGATGTTGCCTCCATTTTAAAAATGCAGACGCGTCTGAGCTGATAAGGAAGCATTGGTTTCAGCAATTCAGATAAGAACTCTTTCCTCCAAGACACTTCCCATATGACTAATGAAAGCTTTCCAAAGTGATCTGCATCCAGCTGACACGGTAGATCCAGCTAGATGCAATAAGAGGTTGGATTTTTGTTTTGAAGTTGGATTTTTGGTTGTACATAATATCCTGCTCCTGTACTGCATTATACATGCTCAGATCATGCCAGCACTAAAATACTCAGGTGTTGGTTGAATAAAACCTTTTCTTATGCAAGGGACTCCAACTCCTCTAGTAAGGAGTTATTCAAAAAACTGTTTGGTGGTCTTCTCAAGGTCCTTCTCTTGAAATAGAGCAAATATCTAGAATTTTGAACTCTTAGGAGCATAGTAAAGTGATTAACTGAAAAATAAAATGCTTTCTTTGTACTTTGAAGTGAAGTTTCTGTTGCAGCTGTGTTTTGTATTTACATTTTATGTCAACCATATGAAAAACTGAGAATACAATGGCATTGCCTATGACAGCATGGTCTCAGATATTAGTTCAACTTGAGGCAGGAATTGGTATCAGAAGCCAGCACAGAATGCAGTTCCTCCACAGCTACCTTGTTTTCCATCCTGCACCTTCCCTCCCTGCCTCCTTCCTTAGAAACTAGAAATGTTATTTCTGCAACAGGTGAATCAGGGATCCTGCAGACAACTCACATCAGTTTTTCCTAGCACAGGACCATCCAGCGCTGTGGATAATGTAG
This sequence comes from Falcunculus frontatus, assembly GCA_013398115.1. Lineage (NCBI taxonomy): Eukaryota > Metazoa > Chordata > Aves > Passeriformes > Falcunculus > Falcunculus frontatus. Next base: position 860,668 of record VZRV01001115.1, on the reverse strand, counting down.
TGATCCCATGGAAAAAAAATGGGCAGTTAATTAAAACGCCATTTCTTTCATGCACGTGGTCCTACTTTACTTATTTGTATAGTTGTCTTCTGAGTTGTAGTGTCCCTTTCTTTGTTTATTCCCAGTTTTCAGTCCTTGCCAGCTCCCGGTACCGGTCTTTGGTATTGTGCTTCTGCAATGGCTTTGTGGTTACACCTTTTCAAACCAGCTGTAGACAACCCTGGATCCAAAATGCCAGTAACAGGCCTTTTCATTAAACTTTGTGAGTCATAGGAGACATACTTGCCTCTACTGCCTGTTGCTGCAGCCTGTTCTTTCCTGCCATAAGGATGTTGGTTTCTCATGCATGGCATCATTCAGGTTCATTGGCACAGGGTTCAGATGTAAGAAATCCAAGTCTGAGAAGGTCTGCAATGCAGTGCTGAGTAGCAGCATCCTTGGCCTGAGGTAACCACTGCAAAAGGTCTTGAGAACAAAGTGCCTCTCAGCTTTTGCCATGGGACATCCCTGATACCAACTAGTGTTCTGTTGGATGAAATTGCAGATTCTTTCTCTTGCTTCCTCTGCTTCTTTCTCTCTATTGAGAGATCAGCCTGTAAACAAAGGGCTGGTAAAGAGAAATTTAATTCTAACAAGATCAGGTGAGTTACGTCTCCTATTACCAGGGAGTCTCCAGTTTGCTGCTGGTAAGTGAATTTGCCAATCCCTCTTCCAGAACTCTGGCTGCTTGCAGCCGTTTTCAAGAAAAATCCTGCAACTGGAAAGAAAATTGGTATACCTTCCAATTTCTGAGTCTGTATGGAACAATCGATCCACATTTTCACAAGCTTTTCCTTTACAGTTGTTAAGGCTACAGACTTGGGCAGATGTTTAGATTCTCTTGTGATATTCTTGGCTCTAGGAGCTGGGGGTTGAGGAAAAATGTCGTGTACTGCAAGATGTGAACACACTGTGTGCTGGTGAAACAGTAAACCTTCACGATTGTGTGCATTTTTCTTGTGCTGTGGAATAAAAATCAAAACTAATACCACATAAATCCATAAGTCTGTTTGTTCTATAAATCTGTGTCATAGAGATTATATTCAGATAGGTGTGAAATATACTTTGGAAGAAATTATTTCACATATAATAAAAAATGTTGTTTGAGTATTATGAAAATCTACTTTTCTACAGACAAACTGTTTATTTGAGCAGAAGATTTGTGAACAGATAGCCAGCATAAAGCCTTTTTTGTTGTGCCCAAGGGTATATCTGAATGTCAGTGTGGACTCTACACGTTTGGGGTTTTTTGTAACATGTAATATCTTACCTAGTTTCACAATTTGCATTTCATCTTTCGCAAAGTTCTATTAACTCTTCTACTGGTATACATTGTTTGTTTGTGTGGTTTGTAAATACAGTCTCTGCTCTTAAGGCTTATCTACAATAAAAAAATAACTAACCAGTGCAAAGGAGAGGAGCGATGGAATCGTACAGATTAACAGTAACTGTGTATTCTTGGTTCAGAATGAGTGCCTTTTCCTTCATTAATCTAATAAAATAAAAAGATTAAAAATTGTTTAATGAAATGTCATTTTGTTTCAGAATAAAGACAGCTCCACAAATCCCAAATAGTTATTTCAGATTAACTGGATAGACAAGCCCTTGCCATCTTGTTGCTGTCAAGTGTGGTTTTGATGAAGTGCTATAAACTAAATTTTGTGGGTGGGAAATGTGCAGATATTGGGTTCTTCATTTGTGGTTCTGCAAAGATTTGCCAGGAGTTTCATGGTGTGCGATTACAGCATTGTGGAACTGCAGTTATCAAAATAAGCGATAACCATGCAGGCTGTTAGCTAATATTTGCTAGTGTAAAGCTGGCCCTGGCTGATGGCTTCTAGACACTGCAGTCTTTGTTTGCACTGATCTTGGATGTGTTTCATGAAACACGTGTGTATCAAGGTTATATCTAGGGGTGTGAGTTGGTAGATTGATGAATAGAATCACAGAATGTCCTTGCTTGAATGGGACCTTAAAGACCATCTAGTTCCCAGCCTCCCTGCCATGGGCAGGGACACCTTTCACTGGACCAGGTTGAATATTTGAGTCAAATATTTTAAATCAAATCCTGCCTGCAAAATTGAAGGTCTTTTCTGGATTTAGTTAATGGTGCACTGTAAAAAAAAAAAAAGGTGACATTTCCAACATTACAAGACGATTACAAAGCAAGTGTCATAATGTTTGTGTTGTGCCTTGGGCAGAAGTGCCCAATGCCATACACATAAAAAGAACATTCAGAAATGGTCACAACTGTGTTTTACCTTTAAAACACTATTTTATTTGTTAAAAAAAGATAGTTCCCAGGCTTCATGCGTGTTAGAAAAAGTGACAAGTTTCGCACTTCCTTATGCTGTCATCCTATCTTACTTCATCTGCCAAGCATGGTCAAAGTGGGTAACACAAGAATCCCTCTGCAGACTTTGTATGGTATAGATGACTTGGCTTAATTTCTATTCCTGGTGTCACCTAAAACCTTTTATATCCAAAGATGATACCTTTTGAATAAAATGTAAAACTGATCTACTTTCTTTTAAGTTTCTGTTGTGAGATCCTAAATATTTTCCCCAAAAAATTTCAATGAGTATCCCTTCACCTGTTATTTGAAGTGTTGTCTGTCATGTCCACAAATAGAAATTGTGCACCAAAGGACCAGAAAGAAATTGTTAACACTGTCATCGTTCTCTTTGTATTGTTCTCTAAAATTCAGGAAATCCCATTTGTTAGGTCTTAATGTGCTCTTCAGGAAGCCTCAAATGTGTTGAAGGCATGGGGGGGGGTTTATACCTGAACTGTTTTCCCGTTGATGATTAGCTTCACGCAGGAGATGACTTCCCTCATTACACTATTATCCATCTCTTGTCACGAGAAAACAAGTCAAACTGGCAGATTTGGGCAGAGCTGCCATGTAATATTTTATGCACATTAACTAAAAGCTGTGTTCTGGATTTGGCTTTAACAGCTCACAGAGCATCCAGAAGCAGAAGAGTACTGATAATATTTCTTCTACTGTGATCTCAAGAGTGGAGCCCTTTCCTTCGCAGAGCTTGCTGAGATTGTGTTCTCAGTTGAAATGCAGCGGCTCAATCCATGGCCTGTGTCCATTTGACTTTTTATATGGTTGACCTACAGTAGTGAATACAGTAGGATACAGTAGGTATCACCTACAGTAGTGAATACTGTAGGTGATGTTTCTATGGTTGGTGTCACCTCCCTCTCAAAATCCCTGCATGTGAACTTAAGGAGTACTGAGAAGTAAACTGATATGCTTTCTTGTTGCTTTTTGCTTTTGAGTGTGATAATAGTGTACTTTGTGGCCTCCCTCTGTTGTGACATCATTTAGTTTTACACTGTGTCCCATCTCTGCCATGCTGTTGTGCAACCACCTGAAGACCTAACATCATGTTCCTTATAAACCATTGGTGAGGATTTAGTTAAAAAACCCGTTGAGTACCCATTGTAACCTGTATCAGTTGGCTTACCCTTACGCATGTGCTTGTTGACTGCTTCAGAAAACCCAGGTTTTAAACGTGGAACTTCTTTCAACCATATTTGACTCTTCCCAAGCAGATTGTGTTTATTCAGGTGTTGACTAATTCTAGCTGTTACTATATTGAATTTTTTCCTTGTACAGACATCAAGATTACAGGTCTGTATGTAGTTCTTCAAAATGTGCATTAATGATTGGTTTGTAACTTCCGTGTCTTCACGTACCAAGATAATCTTAAGTGAAGGTCACGTACCACTAGTAATTCACCTGTTTCCTTCTCCAGTGCTCTCTTGAGTGGATCCAGTTTGGTCCTGGCAATTTGTTGATGGTCATTTTGATTATGGGGATGATTACCTCTTCTGTGCTTAATTTAGTTTCAGATAAATCCTTTGCCGAGCTTCTCCATGCTCCCAAATATGCACATGCTCACTGACTAGGATCCTGGACTAAGAGTTATTGTTTCTTCTAAGATGTATACCATGCAAGAAGTTCCTTCAGTTCTTCACAATGCCTTCTTGTCTGTAAGACCTCCATTTCTTGCCCTAGCATCACCTTGCCCCACTGAACTGGCTGGTGCATTTTGTAATCCTAGTGGATTGCAAGAAGTTGTGTCTGGTTTGAATTCCTTTCACCAGTTCCTACTTAAACTGTTTTTGCCTGTCTACTTGTATTTTTACCTCTAAACGACTGGAATTTGTGGTACTTGTGTTTTTCTCCAGCTTGTGAATTCAGCTTTTTGAATGTCCTCTTAATTCTAGTAGACTCTTTTAGCTTGCTGTTGGTCATACTGGCTTCTTTCATTATATCAAGCCCTTTCCTATAGAAGGTATGCATTAGCAAAGCATCTCCAAAATTATCTTTGTTAGTAGTTTTTATGCTGTCTGTCAGGACATAATTTTCTTACCTACCCATTCTAGCTTATTTTTAAAAACTTGCTGTTTTTTTCATAGCGCCACTTTCTGAAATTTGGTGCATCATGCTGGATTATTTTAGCAGGCATTTCCCCTGTAGATAAGTTGAATCTGAGTGTGTTACAGCTGCTATTAAAGACAACTTCTACTGAAAGGTTTTGCTTCAGGTGTCACTTGGTACCATCCCAGTAGTTGTATTTACCCTTGTGGCCTTCCTAGCCTCTTTCTCTAGAATAGCCACTGATAGCATCCAAACATTTCACCTCTTAGGTCACCCAAAGCCCTTGTGTTTTCTGCCCTTGCTGCTTCTCTGATTTCTCCCAGCACATCAGTTATCACTTGCTCATACAACCCCATCATTGACTTCAGGGGTTGTATGGATAATGTGGAGTGATCAATTCTAAAAGAAAAGAACTGCAAATACTTACGTACAAGGAGAAATGTATTTACAAAACCATTTCTGAAAGTATCATTTAAGTTGACTGAGCAGGCAACAGATGAAGGATAAAAGGGGAAGAAAATGCCAAAATAAGGCATTGTAATTGATGATGGATGTGTCATTGATGAGCAAGAAAATTGAGGTGATTTGATTCGTCTTTTCCAAGTAATATTATGTGCGACTACTTATGAAAGAAATTTATTTCTTACAGATGAAATTCTTTAGAATATTCATATTCTAATAACCTTTACTTTTCAATTGGAATTACAAGATAAAGTCTCTGCCTTTATCCCTGTATTTTGCAAGGCTGCTCTTCAAAGAAATGGTGAAGCCTATTTGACTGGATTATAAAGTAATTTAATTCTAGAATTTGCAAATTATCACTGTAATGCAAAAAGAGTATTTTGTGCATTTAATTTTATTAATTATTTTATATTTAATGTTTTAATTAATAAGGTATAAATATTTATTTCATACTCGGCAATGGAGCTGCAATGCAGTCAGTTTGAAGGTGTTGCTCATAACAGTTTCTGACCCCAGTTTCAATAAAATGAGTGAAGTGCTGATTTGAAGCCATGTTAACAGAGAGAATGGTCAAATTAATTTATTCCTTCTTAATAATGTGAAAATATTATGAACTGAAGTCTGGAAAGTTTCTCGTTGGAAGGGGAAGGTGGAGAAGTAAAGTGAATACATAAAGATGGAATAGAAGAAGTAGTAAAAATTATAAGATAGGTAAAAAGAAAAGGGAAATAAAACATTATTAGTTGACTGTAGTAGGAAAAACACTGATGTGCATACAGACTTGGGAATAAGATGCTGGAGAGCAGCACTGCAGAAAGGGAGCTGGGGGTCCTGGTCCATGGCAAGCTGAATGTGAGTCATTGTGCCCTTTTGGGTACAGTTGGGCCAAGCGTGTCCTGGGGGGCACCAGGCACAGCATCGCCAGCCGGGCAAGGGAGGGGATTGTCCCGCTCTGTTCTGCACTGGGGCGGCCTCACCTCGAGTGCTGGGGGCAGCTCTGAGTGCCACAACATAAAAAACCACTGAGCTGTTAGAGAGTGTCCCAAGGAGGGCCACAGGGATGGTGAAGGGCCTTGAGGGGAAGCTGTGTGAGGAGACTGAGGTCACTTGGTCTGTTCAGCCTGGAGGAGACCGACGGGAGACCTCATTGCAGTTACAACTTCCTTGAGAGGGGAAGAGGAGGGGCAGGCACTGATCTCCTCTCTGTGGTGAGCAGTGACAGGACCTGAGGGAATGGCCTGAAGTTGTGTCGGCAAATTTAGGTTTGATACTAGGAAAAGATTCTTCACCCAGAGGGTGGTTGGGCACTGGAACAGGCTCCCCAGGGAAGTGGTCACAGCACTAAGGCTGAAAGAGTTCAAGAAGTGTTCGGACAACACTCTCAGGCACCTGGTGTGACTCTTGGGGTGTCCTGTGCAGGGCCAAGAGTTGGACTCAATGATCCTGATGGGTCCCTTCTAACTCAGCATATTCTATGACTCTAGGAAGATTCTGATAGCAAGTGGTAAAAGAAGAGAATGCAACAGCAAAAAAAACTCAGCAGTTTTGGTTCTCTGGTGATTCAGTGTGCATCTTCTTCAGATTGCAAAAAATGGCTATGCTGGACACAATGATACTGTAAGTAGTTTCTGTGTTCTGCCGTATTTTTCAAGCTAGCATAGATCTCCTTTCAGTGTTAAATAACATCAGCATTCCCTTAGGAGAAGAGAGTGGATCTTTACTGTAATTTTTTCTTTATGTAGCTCAGCAAGCCACTATTCCCTCAGCTGTCAGTATCTATCACCAGAGAAACAGCGTATACTCCTCTGCTTCTCTGATAATCCATCTCAAAGTTCCTCTCCTTGTGCCACTGAGTGCTGCCAGAGATGTATTCTGTACTTCTGAATCTCGGAAAACTGCAAATGCTACTTCAGGGTGGAAGCCCCAGAATTTCTTTTTCATATTGCAGTTCCATCCCCAGCTACACCTTCATCATATGCATGTAGAAATTCTTGTAAAGTTTTCTTGTAGAGAAGATTTCTCTACAAGAATTCTCTTGTAGGAAGAGATTCTTGTAAAGATCAGTTTTCTGAGGGATGTTACTCAGTTTTTCTAACACATCCTCTGTGGAACTGTTTTGCCAAATGGTATTTGAGATGCATGCAGATACAGAAGAGTTTCGGGGAAGAGAGGAGGTGTTGCATTTTAATTCTTCTTTAGGGAGAGGTCAAAGATTAGTAGTGCCCCATTTATGGGATTTGCTGTTTGTGAAATCCTTCAGAGATCAATGGTGTTCCTATTTAAAGAGTTAAGTGTCTCTTCCAGCCCATTACCTTTTCCCCCTTAGTCTATGCTTCTAGATTTGTCTCTGAAAGTAATGGCAGGACCTTGCTGTGGGGCAGTTAGGGAACTAAGCTTCCTAATTAATATCTGGGGAGCAAAGATCCCTTTTATTCCTTTGCCATACCTGCTTTTTCCTTGTCAATCAGATTGATCTTTGCTTTTAAAGTTATTTCCAAACACAGTTGTTGCGTTCTGTATTAAAGTATTTCTCTTCTGGCCCTTTAGCCCTTTTTCTGCCACAAGGGGATGAGAAGGGTTGGTGGGAGTTGTGGTCATTGGAAGTTGTCTGGGGTACAGTGACTGTGAAATAACAGAGTTTTCAATATTTGATGGAAGAAGGAGGGGCATCAGCAAAACTTCTACACTGGACTTCAGAGGGCAGACTTCAGCCTATCCAGGATGCTGATTCAGAGAGTGCCTTGGGAAACAGCACTTAAAAACAATGGGGTCTAGGAAGGATGGGCATTTTTCAGGAAAGAAATCTTGAAGGCACAGGAGCAGACTGTCCCTGTGTGCTGAAAGATGAGCCGACAGGGAAAAGGACTGGCCTGGACGGGCAGGGAACTTTTGCAGGAACTTGGGAGGAAAAAAGAGGGTATGTCACCTTTGGAAAAAGGGGCAGGTGACTCAGGAAGGGCTTAAGGATGTTGTTAGGTCATGCTGAAAAAAAATTAGAGAGGTAAAAGCTAAATTAGAACTTAATCTGGCCACTACTGTAAATGATAATAAAAAATGTTTTTATAAATAAATGCATAGCAAAAGGAGGGGCAAGAAAAACCTCCATTCTTTCTTGGGTGTGAGTGGGAATATAGTTACCAAAGACAAGGAGAAGGCTGAGGTACTTAACATGTTCTTTGCCTCAGTTTTCAACAATAAGACAGGTGGTCCTGAGGACAGCTGTCCTCCTGAGCTGGTAGACAGGGACAGGGAGCAGAATAGCTCCCCTGTAATCCAGGAGGAAGCAGTTGGTGACCTGCTGAGCCATTCAGATGCTCACGGGACCAGATGCAATCCATTGTAGGGTGATGAGGGAGCTGGCAAAAGAGCTCCCCAAGCTGCTCTCCATCATTTATCGTCAGTCCTGGCTCACTGGTGAGGTCCCAGATGACTGGAAGCTGGCCAATGTGATGCCCATCCATTAGAAGGGCCAGAAGGAGGATCCAGGAAACTACAGGCCTGACTTCGGTCCCCAGCAAGGTTATGGAACAGATCATCTTGAGTGCCATCACACAGCACCTATAGGACAGCTGGGGGATCAGACCCAGCCAGCATGCTGGGGGGCATGTCCTGCCTGACCAAACTGATCTCCTTTTATGAGCAGGTGACCCACCTGGTGGCTCAGGAGAAGGCTGTGGGTGTGTCTGCTTGGACTTCCGCAAAGCCTTTGACACCATCTCCCACAGCATACTCCTGAAAAGCTGTCAGCCCTCGGCTTGGACAGGTGCACTGTTCAGTGGGTAAAAAACTGGCTTGGTGGCCAGGCCCTGAGGGTGATGCTGCATCCAGTTGGCAGCCAGTCACTAGTGGGGTTCCCCAGGGATCAGTGCTGGGCCCAGTCCAGTTTAATATCTGGACTGATGATCTGGATGAGGGGATCAAGTCTGTCATGAGCAAATTTGCAGAGTTGAGTGCGAGTGTCGATCTGCTGGAGGGTGGGAGGGCTCTGCAGAGGGACCTGGGCAGGCTGGAGAGATGGGCTGAATCTGACAACATGAGGTTTAATAAGACCAAGTGCCAGGTCCTTGGCCACAGCAACCCCCTGCAGCACTACAGGCTGGGGACTGAGTGGCCAGACAGTGGCCAGGCAGAAAGGGCCCTGAGGGTGCTGTTTGACAGCAGCTGAACATGAGCCAGCAGTGTGCCCAGGTGGCCAAGAAGGCCAACAGCATCCCGGCTGGTATCAGTAGCAGTGTGGCCAGCAGGACCAGGGAAGTCATTCTTCCCCTGTACTCAGCGCTGGTGAGGCTGCACCTTGAGTGCTGTGCCCAGTTCTGGGCTCCTTGATTTAGGAAGAATGTTGAGGTACTGGAGCATGTCCAGAGGAGGGCAACAAGGCTGGTGAAGGGTCTGGAGCACAAGTCCTGTGAGGAGCAGCTGAGGGAGCTGGAGTTGCTTAGCCTGGAGTAGTGGAGGCTCAGGAGAGACCTTATCACTCTACAACTGCCTGAAAGGAGGGTGTAGCCAGGTAAGGGTCAGTCTCTTCTCCGAGGCAACCAGCAACAGGACAAGAGGACAAAGCCATAAGCTGCACCTGGGGAGGTTTAGATTGGACATTAGGAAGAATTTCTTCACAGAAAAAGTGATTGGTCATTGGAATGGGCTGCCCAGGGAGCTGGTGGAGTCACCATCCCTGGAGGTGTTTAAGAGGAAACTGGATGTGGCACTCAGTGCCATGGTCTAGTTGACAAGGTGGTGTTTGGTCATAGCTTGGACTCAATGTCAAAGGTCTGTTCCAACCTAGTTGATTCTGTGATTTCCTGTTCTTTTAATCTTGAGATGGAGACACTGCAGTTATTTCTTTTTCTACCCCTGTGCAGGATCATGCTTGTCATCCTGTCGGTCCTTTCCTACCCTAGGCATGTAGGTGATTGAAAAAGCTCTTCTCTCATAAATCTTCTGCTCCCTTATTTGTCAACACTTAGCCCAAGTTGCAGTCCATCAGGGTCACTATGTTAATGTGTGGGACTGATGCCAACCCTTGTCATGCAGTCTTAGAGGTTCAGACATACAGTCATAAAATTGTGTTGTCTCTCAAAGGTCAGATCTACTAGAGAAGCATTCAGTAGTCAGTAGTTTGGACAGTACAGCCCTCTGAGAAGGAACAGATTTGAATACTCACTGGATATGAGGAGCTGGTCTGTCACCCAAGTAAACCTCTTCCAAATGAGGCCTTACTCTGTCAATGTATTTGTATTTTTAGTCTTCTCTTTCTCTGTTTTTTAACTCTTTTCTTTTCCTCTAGTTTATGAACATTCTTGCCCATTAATGCTCTGCCCTAGCACTGCTGTGCCTGTGAAATCAAGCTGCTTTTGTCTTTGCTGATTTACAGCTCAAAACAGTTGGTTCCCCACCACCACCATCCCCACACCTGCCAAGAGATCATCTGGTATAGCAGACCTCTAAATTACGATACTATGTGACTTGCAAATTCTGAATTGGTGAGCTGTTCAGTTCATTTTCCCTGTCATTAGCTGTTAGAAAGCAATGTGAAATCTGTGACACGATATTTTTCAGAATTTTACTATACTAAGCCTGTCCAGTTCTAATTAATTACCACTGGCTGTGTTCTGAAGATGAAGCAGTTAAATTACAACTGGAAACAGTAGAGTGAGAAATGTCTTCCTTAAGCATTTTGTAATTCTTGTCCTTAGGAATTTTATTTGATTGTAGGGGAGTTTGTTTGTTTGCTTGTTTATTACGTTTTTTTACACATGAAAAGTAGTTTAAGCTCTTCATCCCTGTGCTTATTTATCTCTGGAGTTGCAGCTAGCTCATCTAAAGTCAGCAATCTGACATAACTTGTTTTCCTGAAGCAGCATCTCTAAATTTGTCCCTAAGACATAATTGTCAACCATGAATTTAAATAACTCAGTACTGCTATAAAATGACCAAGGAAGCTGCATGATTAGAGTGACAAGTCATGTGGCTGGTGAACAGAAGCACAGCCCCTTTCCTGCTCATGAAGAGCGTAATTCTTTAGTCAGGGTTAGGGAGCTTTATTTCTGTAGTACCAAATGTGTAAGAGCATTATAGCATGCGTATAAAATAATTATTTTGAGTTATTTGAAATACGTGTTTATAGAAGGAAATATTTTTGTATATAAGTCCAGTCTTGGCACCATACAAACAAATGTCAATGAACTATTTCCCAAGAAAGCTTCCAACTTCATTTAAAATGAAGGTGTAAGGTGGATGCACTGTTTAAAATTAGAATGCAAGTTGGTATCTGAGCAGCAAAGGAAAAGCCTAATCGCTTCCACAGTGGAAAAGTTTAGGAATGTGTCTGCAAGATTGTGGTGGTGCTGCAACTTGTTTTCTTACCCCATTAATCAGAATGATAAAGTGGTGACAGGAGGTACTCCACTTGCATCCGGAATGTCTTCCTGATGTACCCTCATGATTGATGTGATTCATTTTAGAGATGTCTGCAAGAGAGCAGCATCAAGCACAGACTATTGTGATTGGAAAGAAAGATTCTGTCATAAATTCTAACACAGTAAAGAGAAATTTGTTTGCTTTGCCCGGAGTCAGGACATCTTTCAAAACAGCTTTATGCAAAACTATGAAACAAAGGTCTCTTCTGCGATTAGAAACCCCTCTGCTCTTCCCTTCATTCAAAAGAGGTGAAACACTTCTCTGAAGGGAGTTCATATGACAAACTACGAAAGTTTTAAGATATTTTTATTGCTGTTTTCTAAGGGCAGTATGATCTGATTAGAATAAAGGTTTTGTTTGATGCGCGTTAAATGGGAGTTTGCTGCATACCTGTGGTTTCCAAATCTACTAAACCTGAAGATAATTAGAGACATGGTAAAAAAAGTCACAAATATTAAAGTCTGCATGGAACCTTTTAAAATCCCTCCTCCTCCCCTCCCTTTTTTTTTTTTTTTTGGTGTGTGTCCTTTGTCAGCAGGGTGTTGTAGAAGAGTTAACAATAAGCATACACGTGTCCTTAGGTATTTTTTGCCAAGTTTTACTTGTTTCCCCATCTGTGTAAGAGCTACGCTTACACAGGTAAGGATACACAGGGATACAGGTGTGTATCTCTGTGGGGACCTTCTGAGCATGAGAGTAGCCATATGTCAAGGCCAGAGCTGGCCCTCAGAGTCAGTGTTGCCTTTTTATTGTGAGAATGCCCTTCCTGTAGACAATTAAATTAATTTATGATAATTCTTGATCCCTGTATAGTGATGTAAGTAAGATGTATGACGAGACATCATTTATGTAATAAGATTGTTATTTGTTGATTTCAATAGCCTTCAGGATGGTAAGTTGAGAATGAGAGAAACACATAGATTAAGATTGTTATCAGATAGTATTATGTAAAGATTTTGGCAGTAGAAAACAAGAACAGGAAATATTAGTTCTTGAAACAATTCCTGCAGCTGTTATTAATCATGCAGATAATGCATAATATAAGATGGTTACGTAAGATCCTTGGTTTAAAGTTGCCCTTAGAATGTGTAATTTGAATCTGAAAATGAAGCTTTCTTCTGAGGCAGTGGCAGTATTACCGTCTGAGACCTGCTGAAGACTCTTTAGCACAAGATAGGAAGGGAAATGGATGGTGCTTGGGGCTAGCCCTCCCACGTTGCCTGTGGACAGTTTGTTGAAACAAATTTCCAGATTTTAGCGGAAGCTGCTTGGAGCCTGCAGCACTGGAGATCCCTCAGGGCCCCTTTTGTTAGATGCAGGTGAACAGGGGCTGGCAAGTCCAAGGCAGCTGACCTTGAACAGTGGTCATGAAATCAGCTGTTGGTAATGAAGCAGTGCAAAAATACCTAAGGCTCACTGAGAATAGTATCAAATCTAAAAAATGCATTTCTTGTATTCCCGGGCAACACATTATCAAAAAGACTGCAGGCAAAAATACCTACCTTACTATAAATAGTAGGTATATAGGTTGACAGCGATTGCCATCTTGTGTACAGTGATGTTCCTTGAAACACACAGTACCTGCTTTGGCTCAGTTACAGCTGACATAAAACTTTCAAATAATATGAGCATCTTGCATGATGGTCTACTTTACTTAATAAAAATGGAGTTATACTCTTTTTAATTACACTAGCAAGTAAGTGTGTTTGGCTTGGTAACTGTGAATGTGAGTCTTGGAAGGCAAGTGCTCTCTAAGGATTTTTGTTAGTAAGTCTTGCCAAGTTTTGCGAGATATGGGAGGAGGGGTTAATTGATAGCTTTATTAAATCTGTTTTCTTAATATTAAGTAATTTGTTTGATATAACTTTCAGGTGCAGTAGACATTACTGCTGTTAATGCTATTTAGTTTTTATGTCCCTGATGCTATATAAATAGCATGTTAATTTTAAGAATCACTCTCTACTGCCATCATTCACCTTTCCTTTTTTTTTTGAGGGCTCATCATGTCACATAATGAGTAGTTCATGTAGCACAATATTATCTTTTAGGTACCTAGATTCTGTAATTAGCATACAAGCTTGTAATTCCAGATTACGATTTTTACCTATTAAATCTATAGTGTTAATGAATGCTCTTTCTCATGAGAAAGGAAAGTTCTTAAAAATCATGGAGACAGGATGTTCCTGCTTTCTTCTTCCTGAAGCATATGTAAGCACAGCATTTATAAAAGCCATCTAGCCAAACTAATGAGCAACTGGGAATGCTGGCTTGTGGATACAGGGGGAGTAGCACTGCAGGTTTGCTGCTCCTGCACGTGTGTGTGTGTGTGTGTGTTCACTTGTCCTTGCCCATCAGTCAGGTGGTCTCTCTGGCCCTGTAACTCCCTGCCTCTCCAGCACTGCGTGTTTGCAGTTGCAGAGTTGAAGCATGCTGTCCAGTGGAGACCTCAGCCCTGTCTCCAGGGATGGGCACAGGGAGCATCAGCTGATCCTCCTTGGAGAGGCAATCCTGAAGCTGCTGTGGGCCAGAAGGCAAGCACACCGAATGTCACTTGCCTGGCTCCAGATAAATAATTCCTGGTGTGGTGGGCGAGACAAGATACTCTGTATTTCAGTTGTGGGACTGGGGTGTCTGTGTGCCCTTGCTTGAGAGGAGAAGGAAGTAGCTCACCTTTCTGAAAGACAGGAAGTTGTCTGAAGATTTGGGTTGACACTGATTTGCTTCATTCATGCCATTTGTCGTGCAGCTATAAACTTGAAAAGTTTTGGAGTTCTTCTCTAATGAAGCTATTTGGCAAATGCATGTCTATTAACCCTAGAAATACAAAGTGCACCGTCCCAGCGTGAGTCATAATAGTTTTAAGGAGTGAACAAGACTCTGGTATTGTGTCTTTATTGAGATCATCTCTGTTAATAATGTTTCATATGAGTAAAGCATAATTTTGGAAGTCTGCCATCATTGTTTTAGAAGTGGCGCACAGACAAGAATGGATGTCGTTTAATTGTACTGAGGTTAAAGGATCCTGCAGTGTTCCAGGTATTTAGTGCTTGGTTCCAATTTCTCTGGAGTCTAGACCTTTGAATAGACTGACTTTTCTGTAATCCATTTCAAATTAATTTCAGGTTTTCTGACTTACTAATTCATTTGATAAAACTGGATTTGGTAACCAAACCAAGGCAACTGTCAGAAGAAATGGTACCTGAAGTATTCTGCTAATGTCAATAGCAGTATCATCCTTATCTGCATTTTCATTAGTGGTTATGATATGCAGAAGACAGTTATTTTATAATGGGGCAAATATAAAAAGAATATAATGCCTTCTGGATCAGTCTAAATTGCTAATTCAGTGGTAGAAACCTTAAACAGAGTAATAGATCCTAATAATTTGTGTGGTCAAACACTTAAAATGTTGGACATGTTTGTTGCTGATATTTTGTACCTTGGAAATCTGGGGATCTTCATGTTAGGAATGTTAGAGGTTCTTATTTTGAGTATAGATAATTCTGAAGACAAGTCTTACGGAAACTTGCATAACTGCTTCTCTAAATTTACTGAGTTACCAAAGTCTTTTTCTAAGAGATGCCCTGCGCTGTCATTTCTGATAGTACAGGCTGTGTCCTCAGTATGATACACAGGACACTGGGTAGTTGCCAAAGTGGTTACTCTTTCTGAAGCAAAGTAGCAAAGTGTTGAGTCTTTAGTAAAATACAATACAGACTGCTCCCAAGTTATGGATGTGTTCAGTATGTGTTCCTGGAAATCTGTACTGTTTATGGATATATAGTACTTGCTGCTGTTTATCACAGATGAGATCGTTTGTTGTTATTTTTTTGGTTTTTAACCTCTTGATAATGGTGAAATGTGATATCTCCCCTTGTAATACTGTATAATGATGTTTTAACACTGAGAGTAAATCTGTACTTGGCATAATATTGTGAGATATGTAAGTTTTCCCAAGTTTCAAGCTGCTTTATGTGGGGGTTTTACTGTAAGAAAATGGTATCATTTGCTTACATGCCACAGAATAAATTGCAACAAAGATTGCGTTAAAATCCTCTGCTTCTCAGCCTTGGGAAGGAGGAAACAGCATCTATCCATTTATGTAAGAAAGCAGTTCCTTTAGGCTGAGACAGCACACAAAATTTGTTTCATAATAAAAAAGCTTTTAAAAATAAACTTCAGGGGGAATTACTGTTGTCAACTCAAAAGCTTTCAGTTAAAATTTATATGAGTTAGCCATGGAGAAAGGTGTTATTATTCTGTTATTATGCAGCAAGGTGCATTACTGCTGAAGACCTGTATTTTGCAGGAAAATGCAGTGCATACAATTTGCTCTTTGTCTTACCACAGCACAGTACAGAGCACATATGGATACTTTTTTGGTGCAGACATGATAATGATGATGACGACGATGATGATGATTTTTAAAATTAGCTTTAAATTAAGAGGCTGTTATTGCCTTTGGGGTGTCTGTATTCTTACCCACTTTAAGGTTTGACAACAGGAAGGGCCTGCATGTGCTGTGTATTTGTTAATTCAGCTAATCACTTGATGCAATGTATAAGAGAAACTAAGAGTATTTCAATGGCAGAAAGTACAGGATTTAAAATTGATGTGGCTCCCATTCTTTATCTTCTTTTGTTTTACAGTCCACTCCTTTACACCTAGCAGCTGGCTACAACAGAGTTCGGATAGTCCAGCTTCTGCTTCAGCATGGTGCAGATGTACACGCAAAGGACAAAGGGTGTGTGAAATAATTAATTTATTACCTGTTTGCAGCAGTGGTTTTGTATTAGTCAAGATAAAGAATTATTTCTTGGGTTCATGTTGCAGCATAATCTCAAATAGTTGTCTAAGAATGCAGTATTTGCTTCCAAAATCTGAGTGTGCTTCAGATTAGTTGTGATTGCACTTTTTTCAAGTCTTCTTTTACACCTTTAAATTTTTTTCCAAACTTTTTTCTTTACTTCCATTCACAGACTACCCTTTGAAATTACGGACTAACAGCATTGTTTTTGGAAAGGCGATGGGGAGAAGATACAAGGGCTTAGTGAAAGATGTGCATTGAAAAACCTATCCGTGGTCTCATTATCCTGTTTCACATATATGGATATAATTCCAGCTACTGTCAATAATGCTCATGTGCTCACAACTAGTGGTCCTTGTAGACCTATCTCCATTGAAGCTGACAGCAAAAATCAAGATACAGTAGAGGCTAAACTATTCTCATTAAGGACAGTAGTTATGTAAGATATCAGAAAAGTGCACAGCAGTCAGAAATCTGAAATGATACATGCTGTGCATTGTTCTCAGCCATACATTTCTGATCTCTAAGATGATGATTTTCATGATGGCTGGATAGGAAGGCTTAGTCCTAACACTGTAGAAATTGGGCCCCTAGTTAAAGGCATACATTTTGTATTCAGAGTCCATACAAGTAAGATATGTGTGTGTTCTGTCTCCAGCAGCAAATTTGAGGCACTTCCTGTATTTTCATTTTCTCCTGAGTCCAGCCTAGTGTTAAAAGAGATTTTAAATTAACTTCTTAGCTTCTTTCCTTCTTTTCCTTTCTCTCCAAAACAGTCCTAAGTGTGCTTAAACTCTTAAAATTTGACTAATTGTAGCTCTTTCATCTGTCCGTTTATCCCAATGGCTTTTTTTAACAGTATTGTTGTGAAATGCATCATGATATATTATGCAAGTCAAAAAACCAAAAATACACCCAAAAAAACCTCCAAAAACCAAAACAGACCACAAAAACCCCCCACCTAAACAGAAAACACACCAAAACACCTCCCCACCCCCCAAAAAAAAATAAACCCACGAAAAATAAACCACAAAAATCCTACAGTAAAGCTCCATGTAATACCTGTTTAGGTAGATCTAGCATTATTAAGCAAGTTGAAAGTATTTTACACCTTTCCAAAATTTCAGCATCAGCTGGTAGAAAATTCCAGTGTAGATGCTGTAATGAAGTTTGAACAATTTGCTTGGAATGTGTGAAAAGGAGTTAAGTTGGACTTGAACTGGGGGCTGGAGCAGGAGGGGAAGGAGAGCAAACAAAGAAAGGAAAAGCTTTCAGTACTTACTCTGTACTGAACTTTAAAACAACCCAAACATATTTAGAAACATCTAACATCCTAGTAAGCTCCCACTTTTTTTTAGTGGCATCACACATTTAGAATCAGTGTGGTGTTTTGTTTTACCTTGCTGTTTCTTATTTATACATAATTTATAAGTAAATAGGCTATAAATAACTGTCACTTTTCATTTAAGGAGCTAAATTAGGCTACATCGATTTTATAGGACTCTTAGATTTTCTTCAATGGAGTCAATTCAGAGAAAGTGCTTAGGAACTGTGCTGTGTTTTCAAAATGGTCACCACTTCCAGTTACTCCCAAAGAGAAGCCCAGCCGAGGAAGCAGCTCTTTCTCCAGTGGTCTTTCCTTCCCCCGGCAGCTGTTGTGCTGGAAGAGGGAAGGGGAGGGGATGCTGCAGAAGTGGCCAGGTGCATTGCTGCAGTGATTGTCTTTGCTGACAGGCCTTGAAGCCCTCGGTCCTCTGAGACGACCGTCATTTTGGAAGGGGGCAGGTTTTTTGAGTGCTATGTGGAATGGATAGTCTCTCTCTGTCTCACACATGCCCCCATAAGTTGTAATTAAGAAAAGTAATGATGGAAGAAACAGTCTGAAAAATTTCCCCCAAACAAATTTCCTGTGACAAATGTGTTCCTGCTTCTGAGAGCATCCACCTTAAAATTAAGTTGACTTAATTGCTGTCTACTACTTGCTGCCCTGATTCTCTCTGAGTTGATTTTGCAGTCCTGCGAATTACCCCCTGTATTTTTCATAGGTGTTGGGGGGTTAATTATGGTTTCCATGTATTATGTGTACAGATTTGTTGAGCCATAACTAGCCTGTCTTGCTTGGCTTGAATTAAGCTCATTTTGTCCTCTGCAGTAATTGCCCATCCTGCATCTCCTTTTCAGTGCATGACTTTTATTACATCTTGTGCTTGTGACTGAATCCCTGTTATTTACTTTGCTAGTGTCATTTTTAAGTATGACCTGCAGTAATATAGCTCTACAAAAAATTACAGGGACTCTCTTACAAGTATCTTGAACAGTTAAATAGGTTGTACTGTAAAAAAATGGAGGAAAATCAGGTCATTCCACAATCTAGAGCAGCAATTTGAGTCTGCTTTCTATGGATATTTGTACATCTTCATAAAATACCCAGGAGTTACGTTAGTGTTATCTGAGGAGCTTTGCCTTTCACATAGCATTTTAAACAGGAGTTCCTATTTAGGCAGAAGCAGAACACTGTTGAGGAAATTGAATGTGGAATGGGACTTCTCCCCCTCCTTATAGCTTCAAGAAAGATCACGTCAAAGCCAGTTAATGCTAGTCTTAATGGTAGATTAAACATCTGTGGCCTGTTAAGGTGAAAAAAACCCCACGACAAAAAAACCCTCCAAAAACCAAGCAACAAACCCCTGCATTTTAATGGCACTCTTAAGTAACATGTTGTTTGGGGAAGTCAGATTTTCCCACTAGTTTGTAAATCCTAATTTTTAAATACTTAACTATTTAAATATTTTAACTTTAATGTGATCTTTTCATCTCGGTAGGGAGAAAATTGTTCCTCCTTTAAAAATGCTGCTTTAAAAAAATTTGTCATTTGCCTTCTTCTTCCATGCAGTGGTCTTGTGCCTCTTCATAATGCCTGTTCTTATGGACACTATGAGGTTACAGAGCTGCTGCTTAAGGTAAGCAGAAGGATGGAAAGTAATTACTGTTGATTTAGATTTGTTAGATGAGATATGAACTGTTTGTATCAGAGTTGAAAAGTAAGATTTTTTTTTCCTACTAGTAACAGGTTTCAAACATCATATTGTCATTTCAGAAGCCTGCAACTTTAGGTCTTTGTTGGAACAGTGTATGTGTTTTTTTCACTATCTAATTTCTTTGGACTGATAGTAGAGTTTAATTTGAATCTTTCTGTTCAAAAATTAGTTCACACAGGAGTTCCAATTTTTTTTTTGAGGATTCAATAATATTTTTGTGTATACTGGTATTTTTAATTACTTTTTTGTGTGTGTGCGTATGTGTTCATACATGAGTAATTTGAACCAATTTTTATAATAAAATGAAAATTGGTAAGCTTTTTAGTTGTTGAAGATGATTTCTTACTAACCCAAGGCTTTTTTTGCTGAGCTAGCATGGTGCCTGTGTGAATGCTATGGACCTCTGGCAATTCACCCCGTTGCACGAGGCTGCTTCCAAGAACCGTGTGGAGGTCTGCTCCCTCCTGCTGAGCCACGGCGCCGATCCCACCTTGGTCAACTGCCACGGCAAGAGTGCGGTTGACATGGCTCCAACGCCTGAGCTCAGGGAGAGACTGACCTGTAAGTGTTTCCAGACTGAAAACACTTGCTGGTGGGTGTAAAGGGATGCTTTCCTTCCAGGCCACCTTCCTCGAGCTTCAGAAGTGGATGCAAAGCAGCAGAGTAGCTGCAGCTGTGCTGCACACTTTGAAGTGAGCAGGTACCTTTAATACATCATTTGTGATATTGCCTGGTTTTCTGAAGTTTAAAATTATTAAGGCACTGCTGAATCAGTGACTTTAGGTTTTTTTAAAGTCCAGTTCAGTCACACAGGAGCCTTTATACTGAGGCTCTGTATTGCACTTAGAAACTTACAATAGGTAAGTAGCTTCAGTGTGCATCCTTGGAGATGGAAATTCCATCACCTTCTTTTGTAGTCTTTGCAATCCTTATGCTGTTTCCAAACCAATATTTCAACTCTGATTTTAATTTGTATGTTTGCTTTTACTCTTTGGGGGATTTGTTTCCTCACTCTTACAAAATGTAAAAGATAATTAAATGAGACGTATATGGAAACAGAGCATTATGACGTTACAGAATAATTCTTGAGGATTAGATTCTCAACTATAAATAAGTTTTTGGTTTTGTCTCTCACCTTTCCAGTATAGCAGAAGCCCTCAGACACTAATAATGTGATCCTGCACTACTCACAGTCACAGCTGGTCAGGTTTTAGTATGTCAATATTCTTTGCAGGGTAAGATGGTGAGATCATGTGCAGCAGAAAACTTTGGTCTAGGAGAAAAGAGGAGGGCATTAGTATCTTTTAGGTGCTTCTCTACTCTGAGTTCTGGACTAAAGCTTCTGGCGCTGAGAAAGGTTCATTTAGCATTGATTTAAATTAACAAGCAAAAAACAATCAATTTAAACTGCAGTTTATTTCTGTATTTAGAGTTCCTCAAGAGCAATGAGGGAAGATTCATGTCCATTAATATCCACTGAACTTTGTTAACAAATATGTACATTACATTCAGTTGGACAGTATCTTGATGGGATAGCTTGTATTTGCATCCCAAAATATCATGTTTTTTATGTTGTTGAGTTGTTTGGTCTTATACTTTAGGAATAAAGTTACATTATATTTGTTTTTTCAAGATTTAGTTGCACTTGTGCTTTGAGTAATGCTTTGCTTACAAAGAAATTTAAACCAGACATTAAAACAAAAGTGGGAGAAGAAAGCCCCTCTTTAACAAGCTTAGGATTTCAAGCTTGCTTATGAAAGAAAAATATTTATATTTTTATTGAAATTGAGGTGTTTTTCTCTAGTTCCCAGGGTCAGATGTAATTTTTGCTAACCTACCTTTTGTCTGTACATTTTAAGAGAAACACTTCTTTTTCAAATTCAAAGTTACTTAAAACTAAAATGGACTAGTTGCTGAGCTAAACGAGATCTGGAAATAACAAAATTAGCTATCTGTACTTGTAAAGATATACCTGCTATCAAAACTTGTTTCATTTTTGTAGCAGACTGGCTTCAGATGCTTAGCTGGTTAGCTTTCTTTAAGACCAATAGTTTAGTATTTTATATTTAAACTTTATGTATGTATTATTATTGGTTGTGTTGTTATTGTTGTTGTTCATAGTTTTATAGAAAATAGGCTTTATGGTGAATTGTTTGTTATGCAAGTACAATAAGGTTTTTGACAAGCAACTGTAATGCTTTGTTTTCTTAAGAGTATCTCATAGCATTGTGCTCATTTGAACACAGGTGTGGGTAATTTAGAGATCACATATGCATTTAATGTCAAGTGGGTGGAAGATAAAAGAGGGAAAAGCTGTAAGGACTTAACTCAAGGAGTCACTTCCCCTCTCCTTTAGCATATCCCTTTGGTTTCAGCAAAGCATCTTTCATGTTCTGTGTCCCAGGTCAGCTGCCACCCAAAGACATGCAGAAGCACTCCTCTTTCCTCTAAATTGAGTATAGCTGTGTCTTTCTGCAATAACATTTATAAATGTGACATCTTGCTGAATATTAAACATGTCTTTTTCCTCTAACAGATGAATTCAAAGGACACTCTCTACTGCAAGCAGCCAGAGAGG
The DNA here is from genome assembly GCA_013398115.1 of Falcunculus frontatus. NCBI lineage: Eukaryota > Metazoa > Chordata > Aves > Passeriformes > Falcunculus > Falcunculus frontatus. The sequence continues at coordinate 838,928 of VZRV01001115.1, read as the reverse complement.
CAGACCTAGCCAAAGTGAAAAAGACACTTGCTTTGGAGATCATTAATTTTAAACAGCCACAGTCGCATGAGACTGCACTGGTGAGATTATACAGTCAATCCATTTGTTTTATGATAAATGTGCTGTAGCCTGGAGTCAAGGAGTTTTATTTCTATGCTATGAAAATACATTCATCATCTGAGATTGAGGATTTGCCATTGAACACTTTCTATACTAAAATAAAATCACCATTATAGAAAAAACACCATGTAATTTATTTTATCACTTTTTTCCTTCCTTCTGGTAGATTACAGAAGCTCTCCAGCTGCTCTTCACCTTTTCATTTTTCACTTCTCTTGGATTTTTTCTGATAAACCTCTTTTTTTTGTTAGTTGGTTGCTGTGGTTTTTTATGGGGTTAAATTTTATTTCTGTAGCCCAGTTTCCTTCATGTTTTATGTGAGCAAACTTTGATTACAAATTTTCTTCATAGGATATGTAAAATTGTGGTGAAAATAGGTCTATATCACAGAGTCTTACAGGTTTGGAATAATACTGACAGTACCACGTAGGCTATAGAAACAGGATTCTTTTGAGACTTTCATGGCATTATCCTGCTCTTGTTTCGTTGTTTGAAGAAGCAGTGGAAGCAAAGAACACAGCCAGTATCCCAGATGTAGTGAAGACTTTGAAGCTGAGACTGATGGTATTATTAAAACCACAGTAGTTATGATACTTTATTCCAATGGAACATTTTCTTCCCAGTGGTAGGTTTCAGCTGCAGGCATGCAACTGCATATTTAGTGTTAGAAACATTGTGATTGTGATCAGAACATTGCGTGTTGGGTACCAAGCATCTGTATGCTCTGTTTCCTCCATGGAGGACTCGGCATCCTAGCCTGAAGTTAGAAGCAAGATAGAGAAGAGAGGTTTATAGGGTGAATGTGAAGACAGTATGAAATTTGGGATGATGTTATCCTTTTCTTTCTGAGTGTATCAGCTGCTGCTATATGGCATCTCTTTAGCCATGTAATGATCAGTTCACAGTCCTGTGATGTTCTTTGCTCTTTTCCGCCTGCTGATTCTGCAGAGAAAGCTGGACCAAATGGGATATTTTAGCTCTATTGATGTATTTGGTTCACTGTTCACTAAGTGCTTGACTGTGATTTTTCAATTTTTGACTGTCGTACATGAGATTTTCGAATCGTCTCCAGTCCAAGTGGAAGGACTTAGCTTCCAGGATCAGACGAGGTTATGTGTAATCCAACTGAGCTATTCCTGCCCTAAGCATGATAACGTTTGCCATGGGCCACTGGGGTCTCTGCTTTATTTGCCAAAAGGCCAAAGCAAGCACCTGACGTAGTGTTGCTTTTTTAGTGTTGCTTTGAGGTTTGGCAATACTTCAGCATTTGTGTGTTTTAGGGCTTGTTTATCATACTGGCAGCAAATAGAGGATATTATCTGCAAAGCCTTAAAAATGCTGCCACTCTTCAGAGCAAAAGTTGATCTTAATGTTTGTTTACAAACCTTGCCTTTGCAAAATTTGGACGTGCCTTGCTGACTAACAGCAGTGTGGAAGCTTGAGTGAAAGTTACTTCATAATGAAGGCTGAAACTGGGCAAAAGATGGTTATTGGTACTAGTGCTACCTGTTAGCTTTGGGTTTGGGGTCTGTAATTGTAAAGGCTATTGTTTTGCTGTTGGAAAGTTAGATGACTCTTCCAGGAGACTATCTACCTTTTATGGGTTACTGGTTTAAAATGTGGGTAAACATAGAAATATCCAGAAGTTTCTCCTATTTCTCATAGTCTGCTGTCTTGAGATGTCTGAACTTGAAATAATATTTCTGAACTGATTTAAAGTCGGGTATTCAATCTCATCTGGAACCATGCTGAACTAATTCCAGGCTTCAGGAATGTGTCGAAAGGGCGTCTTTTGAGAAACCAACAGATGCCAGCTACATTTAGGAGAAGAATTGCACCTAGCAAAGGGCTGTGTGATCCCACAAGGGCAGGCATGAGCACTGAGAAGCCCTTTGTGAAGGGGGTATCTTTCTCATAGCATGGAAAAAAAGATACTGTAAGAGAAATGTATTGTCCATTTGCTTATTACGTACTCTGTAGTTGGGTGCATGACACAAATGGCCATTAACAAGGTCAGTACACACTGGAACAGAAGAAGAAACAAAGGGACATTCAAGTCCTGTCCATCTGACAACTGCAGCGGAATCCTTACAGACCCCTTTGGAGATGCTCTGTAAAAAGTTAGGTGGTTTCAAACTCTTTGTCTTTCCCTCCTTCATGCTTTATGTGTCAGCTTTGTCCTGATAGCTAATTGATGTAGTTGGGACCATACTGCTTTTTTCCTTAGTGACAAATAGCTTTAAAATGAAAATTGTTTTTCTGAGTAGAATAATTTAGCATGTATTTTGTTCAGTATGATGAATTGTTTGTAAATTTTGTGGTCTGATTTTAGCAGAATAATTAAGAGATGAAGTAATGTATCTTTAAAGTTCTTTATCATCTGTGTAGTTGAAATATGCTTTATATTTACTTTTTTTGCAGCACTGTGCTGTGGCTGCTGTGCATCCGAAGAGGAAACAAGTTACAGAACTATTGCTCAGGAAAGGAGCAAATGTAAATGAGAAAAACAAAGAGTAGGTTTCTGAAATTTTTTAATTTTCCAAAGGCCTCTGTCATACTAGGAATGTAAAATTAATACATCACTTTTTTCCCCCCGCCTCTAGTTTCATGACACCTTTACATGTTGCAGCTGAAAAAGCTCATAATGATGTCATGGAAGTTCTGCATAAGCATGGAGCAAAGGTAAATATACCTGTATGTATTTTTTTTAAGACAAAAGGCAAGAAGAAGGGTTATGTTGGTTATATACCATGTAAGTTTTTATGATAGTTATTGCTTTTTATTCTGTATGCATTGTGCTTCTTGTGTTAACCTTGAAGTGTGTTTTATCTGAAATAAGTACAGGATCTTCAGGAATCCCATTTGAATATTACTTCTCTCCAAGTAACTGAATACAGGCTTTAGGAGTCCAGCTTACTCATTTTTAATGAAACTTGATACTAATTTCTAATAAATGTGGTTATCTAGGTGCCTCGTGTTGCTTTATCTTGTTGGCTTGAAAATATACAGTGGCTGAGGGTACTGACACTTGAGTTTAATATTCTAATGCTGAGTATTCCTTAGCCCTTGCTTGCTTCTTACTCTCTTGGTCAGATTGTTTTGCTGTGGCCTTTAGCTATTGATAGGTGCTGACCTAAGTAATTTGTGAGCTTTTGGTGAAGCTTGCTTAGAAACACATTGTTCAGCAAGTTACTAAAGGCAGAGGAAGGTATAACTAACTTTATTTAGAATGTGGTTTAAGCGTCTTTCAGAAGTGTTTCTGAATGATCTTTCTACAAGTTTTAGCAGCAAACTTAACATTCATGGTCATGATATACATCGCTACTTAATTTTCTCAGAAACTCTTCTTGATGGATACTTTCTTTACATTGGCTAAAATATAAGAGATCTCTTTTTTTTTGCTTTGAATGGGGCTCAGATTACTCTTTTTGAGTATTCCTCTTCATTCAGGTAGCTAGAAATGAAGGATTCATTGTTACGAATTATTACCTGTTGTATTATGTTACTGCCTGTAATAACGATCAAGTGTCACTCTTGCTGTGATAAGGAGGTATGAGCAATGTAGTTGTATGCATAGTTAAGTGTTTTTAGTTTGAAACGATGAATTTTCATTTATAAGCCTGTATGAGAGCTCACTGCCAGATTTCTGATTCACTTCCGTGGTACTTTAATGGCATCATAAAATAGCTTAACAACAGTACCACGGCAGAGTTTATTCTATTTGAGAGTCCTAATGCACTGGTGACTCCCAAGTCTTTCCTAAGGGGGAAAGCAGGGCCAAAGTTCTTGATTATAGTCATTAAAACTATTTATTATCATTTTCCCAGATTCACTCTTAGTAGCATACCTATACACTGAAAGTAAAAATAAAATTATTTTGCTGTAGGAATTGATACCTCATAACTTTTATGGATCTGCTTTTGCACGGGAATTCAATACTGATGGTATTTGGTTAGGCACTGAACTGGACATGCTGGAGTTTCAAATGTACTGATACCAAAGTACGACCTGCTTTGAAATACAAGGAGCATCTGTGTGCTTCTGCTGTACTCTCGGTATTTAAATTAGCGCTCCCTTGAAAATCTAGCTCAGTTGTGGTCAGGTCAGGAGTAAGCTCAAAAATGACATCCTTACTAGAATGGACCCATTTTGTTTTTGTCAGTAGAACGTTCTAATGATAGCTTGTAATTCTTTTATATCCTGAAGCAAGGGTTCCTAAATCATGATCCACGAGGCACTTGTGGACTGACTAATGGTGGTGAGTGGTCCACAGTTATCTACAGAATGACGCCGAGTGGTGTGCTCTGTTTATTCCATCGACAGTATGCAAATAGAGGTACATAGTGATCATTAAACCTCATTCTTCATTTATATCCCATATCCTGTGTTATTCTGAGGATAGGCCAGTCATATTTATGATCTAGCAAAGCACTTAAATGCATGGCAGGAGACCAATCAAAGTTAATATTAAGTACATTTTACCATACTGCAGTGGATCAGTGTCCAAAGTTTCTTAGCTGTAAAATAGTAAATAATGCAACCATAATTTTTAATGAGTGGTAGTTCATTAAGGCTTTATGAGGCACTTTGAAGTTCCCAGATGGGATATGCTCAAGAGTATTAATTAGTTAACTAGGCATATTTAATCACTCTAAAATGTTTGTCTTGCTTGTATATTATCATTTGACCTCTTGCTCATGCTTTGACTGTAGGCATTCGGGTCATCAGATATTCTTGACATTGGTATCTCTTTGTTTCTGATTGTTGTGACTTGGCAGCTTTCATTCCTGAGGCATGATACAGGTTTTGATGTTTTTCTTTTGTTGTGTTTTTGGAAGTTTTTCCATCATGTTTTCTCTTTTTGTGTCTTGAATTTTAGTTACTTTGTAAGATGTAATCAGATATACTGAGCTCTTTGATCGTATCTGGTTGTATTTTTTACAAGAGAGGGTTCTTGTGAGTTGGTGAATCTAGTCCCCCTGCAATAGCAGCCTCACAGTGAAGATCCATTTGTTCTTTGAACTGCATCCTCCTGCTTTTTAAATACCTCTCTTCTTATTTGATGCTTCCTTCATCACCTTCAGTGAGGTATTTGCAGCAAAAAAACTGATTCTTCTTAGCCTTTGTTTTGGTAGGCTAAAAGCCTCAAATACTTAATCTTCCCTCATAAGGGAACGTTGCCTTTTCCTATTCATCCGTATAACCCCTTCTCTTTACTAGCACCAGAGGAGATCTCGGAGTTCAGGCAACAAGAATAGAATTCATTCCCCCGCTGCCTTCCATGATGGCACTTCCTCTGTTGTAAGTGCCTGCCTGATGCACACTGGGATCATATTTGCCTTTTTAATAGACATGAGACAGTAGTACTCAGATCCTTCCTGTAATCTTGCAGTGCACAGAGAATCTTGATTTTGCTAATATTTTATATTTGTGCCCTTCAGCACAATCCTCCTGTGCCAAGATTATTAATGCAAATAGTGAAACAAAATTATCCCCCAACCAGCCACCAAGCAGCCTTCCCCTTTTCAAAATGTTCAGTTCTTCAACCAATCGCTATTTTTTCAAAATAAAATAAAATAAAATAAAAACTTCCACTGTGATCTCATATAAAATGCTCACTGAAGTGTGTATGGATGACACCTACCATGTAGGGTTTTTTTACTTTGCAGCCATTTCTGCTGTCAAAGGAGAGGTACTGCTAAAGTCAGCTTTAATCTCCCTTCTGGAAACCACTACTGATTACTGAGAGAGTAACAATTTGAAAAAGATGTGTAATGAGGGCTTCAAAGAAAGTAGAACTTTCTTCTTCTGAAATTCCATGACAAAAGGCAGACAACTGATCCACAAAATAACCAGTAATAATAGCTTTAGGAAACAAGGTCATATAAAGTTGTGTAGATTGAAAATAATTTGTGATTGTTTAAGCATTTTATAGGAAATTCTTCTGTTTTCATGAGGAGCAGCTGTATCAGACAGCAAGAGTGAGCTACAGTGAAGTATATATGTGTAGCCTTTTCTTGTTCTATGAAGAAGCTAGGGAATTTGGGATGAAGAAGAGATGGTTTGTGGTCTTGGAGCTGGATTTAATTATCCATAATGTTATCACTGTGTAAATTTGCTATTCGAAGTATGTTAGATGATAATAAACAGTGAAGGACTGCTTGAATAACATGTGCTTGATTGAGACTTATTTTACAGAAAGAACATCTGAGGACATCCTGATCTTCTCTGTGGTGAGCAGTGACGGGACCGGGGAATGGCCTGAAGCTGTGTCAGAGGAGGTTTAGGTTGGATGTTAGGAAAAGATTTTTCACCCACGGGGTTGTTGGGCACTGGAATAGGCTCCCTAGGAAGTGGTCACAGCTCCAAGCCTGACAGTTCAAATAGCTTTTGCACAACACTCTCAGGCACAGGATGTGACTCTTGGGGTGTCCTGTGTAGACAGGACCCATCGATGATCCTGATGGGTCCCTTCCAACTCAGGATATTCTGTGATTCTATGATTTGTATTGGCAAGAATTAACCTATTGGCAAGCAATTAACCATAAATTGCTTATTTTGGTGTGTCTTGCTGGCCCTTACTGACAGCACAGACTAGGTTCCTAATCTGAACTGTGAAGAAGTCCTTGTGCACGTCAGTTGTGCATCAACATCTTAGGTGTAAACAACACACATTCCATGGAAGGTATTTTCATTAGCTTGGTACTTGAGTTCGCAGAAGTTGACTATCAGTTTAAGGAATAGATGAGAAACCTGGGATTTCTTAGAATTTTCTTCAAGAATGTTGATCATAAATATTTGTGGTTTTAAATGCCAATTTTACCTTGTTTGCCTGCCCTACAGTGTGAGACAGCATTTCGCACCACTGCTTATTTGATGTAGAATATTCTCAAAGTACCATATGAAAAATAAAAGCAGAGCATCTTCAAAGAATCCTCAAACATAAACAATTTTTATTAGACCCATGATCAAATCTTCAAATGCCATTATTTTATCTTTGAAGTTGATCAAAATCTTTAGTTTAAAAAATAATTCGAAGGTGGTGAACTAGTGAAAAAGTGAGTTTCATCCTGTTTTGTTGTATTTCTAGATAGCTGAATATTTCATACGACTAAGTTTTTGTCCAAATTTATAGACACATGGGAAATAAATGTGTTCAGAAAGACATTCAGCTTTCTAGCAGTGCAGGAGTGAAGGATTAGAGTATTTTTTGAACTGGAAGGATTGTTGGAAAGAAAGACCTGCAAGCATGCAAGTTCACTGCTGTCTTGGGCAAGTGCAGAGATGTCATGAATGCTGTTTAATTATGATATGCCTCTAAAGGATAGCATTGAAGCTATTCTTCTGCAGGAGAAAATGAACCTTTATAAGGTCATGTCAGAGAGACAGTGTCCATATTCATGATGGTAGCAGAAATAACTTCATTCTGCTCTGCTGGGAGGATCTTGCTGTATGCATCTTTGCATAATAGAGTAATTTCTGTGCATTGGAGTAGCATATTGCCAGCCTTTCGTGACCATGGATTTGCAAATGTTCACCATCTATCTAGACCCATACAACAAGGTAAAATGTTTTTGGATAACCTTGTTGTGTAATACATTCACTTCCAACATTTCAGGCAGAGGCATGATTTTTTCAGGAAACGGTCAGAATTGAAAAATTTAATTGCCTTTCAGAAATGCAGCAGATTCTAGACTATGATGGTTAACAACTCGAAGAATTGTGTGATATGTTGTGATTGAGTGGTTCAACTTTTCTCACTGCAAACATCCTGACCTTAATCTTAAGCTTTTATGCAGAAGAGATACTTGCGGATCATCTGACTGGATCCTGTAGGAGCTTTCAGAGTGAAACTGACCCTTTTTGTTCTTCTTTTTCTGCTGACCAAGCTAGAAATTGTCACCAATGTTTCTTCATTCCTATCCTGTTTATTGTTTGGCAACAAGACACACTGCAAAGCTCGTCTTCAGAATTAATGCGGGAGGAGAGCAGTTAGAACACTTGCATTGCAGGGCAGGATACTGTGATATGGAACAGAGCACAAGTTTCACATGTGGTTTTTAGAATGTACATCTTTTAGAAGGATTTCACAGAGAAAATCGCAGTGCTTGGGAGCTGCTGCTTTTTGTGCTGCTGTTTGTAGTGTCAAGGAGTAGGAGGATATATAGAGCATTTGATCTTGATAGAAAGCCGATATGGTTATGAAGTCTTGCAAGAAATGTTACCTGAACAGATCCGAGCTGTTGAGCTGCCGCAAGTGCCTGGCAGCCAAGGGAACATGGCTGTAACTGTGTACACTGCTCCAAGAGAGCAGCAGTGAGGGAAGGGGAAACCTCAGTAGTGTCTGATGATATGTGACCATTTCCATTTCTCTACTGTGTCCATTCAGGATGGGGAAAAGGCAATTAAGGGAGAGACAGGAAAGAACAGAAGGAAGTCTGCATTGGGAAATACTGTATAGGACATTACCTTTCTCTGAAAACCCTTATTTAAAAACTCTATTCAATTGATAACTATATTCTGCTTTTATGTTGCATTTTGAGCAGTGGAATGACTAGTTTCATGTTAAAAGGTGAAGAAATTGGATCCAGAGCAAGTGTGCTGTGGAATAAAAGCTGTCAAACCTGTAATTTTTAACTCCTTGCAGAAAACTTGTCTGTAAGATAATTCAGAGCTACATGTAGCCTTTTAATTTCAGACTGCTTATTCAGCAGACCAAATTGATATTTATCTTTTTTTTAATAAGTGCAGCTGGAACAGTCTGGCTACTCAGTGCACAAGTAAGGCAGTACACTTTGCATGTTTCACATTTTGTCAAACAGAGTTTAGACTTTAGCTTTGGATTTGAAAGGGCACTTGTTTTTGGACCTGGTATTGAACATTGTTTAACCCAGGCATATGTCTTAACCAGGTCTGATTTTTATAAGACTTTAATCTCAGTTGTGTATTTCAATTTGCAGTGCTTAAGTTGATTTTTGTTTGGACGCAAGTCCTCTTGCTTTAAGCCTTAGTGGAGTACATTCTTTGGTTGGTTTTCAAGAAGTGGTGCATTATTGGTGAGAGAAGATCTGCCCCAAAGTGAGCATATTCCCAGTGAAATTGCCCTGCAAAGCCTAATTCTGTTCCTGAGGGAAAGAACAGCTGCATTTGGTGATGCATCCTTCTGTCAGCTGCAGCCCTTTTTGTCTCAGAAGTAAGCAGGTATTTCTTCAAATGGCTGATGTTCTTCTGCCAGAAGAATTGATTGTTGGGAAAGATAATGGTTTAGAGGTGAAAGGAGACCTGGATAAGACATGTGAGATGATGGCTCTGATGACTCTGACAGTGTTCTTTTCAAATGAATATTAACATTTTTTCCAAGGACGTCGTCAGTATTGAATTGTGCACAGTGAATGCCTTGCCGCTGTTGCTTCTACAGTTTGTTCAGTACAGGCATGTTTTACACAGGAATTCAGTATTAAAGGATACATTACTTCTGATTTTCTTTTTTGGATGAACGGAATATTATCAGCTACTTTCAGAATCCACAAATTTCATTTTATTCTGCCTTTACCATCACTAAACGTGTGTAGCCCCAGAGTTCTGCTTACCTCTGTGGCATTATCAGTGGTGAAAGGTATCCGGTGTCCTGAAACAGATGAGGATCATCATCTGAACAAAATGATGGATTTGGGACATTCAGCATCTAGTTAATATTTATGATAGCAGTAAGTTTTTTATTTGAAACAAAACTTTTAGGGCAATCCTATTTGAGTGGCATGGGCTGAGCACAGTTAGAAGAAAGCAGACCTATTCTGTCCATTTTGCTGCAAGAGAGGTTTGTGATCTGAGAAATTTATGCTTTATCAGTCTGTTTAATAATTTCAGACAATATCGAATCACACTCCTCTGTATTTATTTTTGTTCTTGCCTGTGGCTTGATATTGCTGTATTGCAGGTATTTTACTTAATTTTTTTACCCTACCTGGTAGTAGATCTTTGCATAGTTACTTTCATTTAGTTGTAGTTAAATTTCATTTAATTATAGAGTATGTGTCTTACCCAGAATGCTTTTTCACTAGTTTTCATGGAAAGGTCGTAGGGTTTGCATGCTGCATTTTAGGTGAGAAACAGCAAGTAAAACCTTTGTTTGCTGCCACCACAAAGATTTTGAGAAGATAAAAAGGTGGGTTTTATACAGTAACAAAGTTTATTATGCATGCAGTTCACAGCCTGCAATCTGTAGACTTGGAAACAGATAACAGGTTCCGAGTTGCTTGCAGAGAATATAGAGTAGTTCTGTATTTCATAAAGTGGTAAAAAAGCTGTTGGGCATTTGCATTTAAATTTGTCATGAATCACTGCTGGGTACAGAGTATCTTCTTGAAAGGTTATTTTCTTGGGGGTGTTTTTCCGCTTTTTAAAGCTCTCTATTATTCTCTTCCTTTCTTTGATAGTGCACTGGGGGAGATGCTTCTAGTTATTTAGGTGCTCTGTTAGATCTTGACAGACAGATGTGTTTCCGTTATATCATACTCTTTGAAAATGATACTCCATTTTGCCTGTTTATATAGCTTTGTATTGAGAAGAATTATATCCAGATATACTTAACATTTCTGTAAAGGCACAAAAAGTGAGGAGGAAATGTTTGTATCCAACTTTTTCTTTCCACCACTCCTTCATAGAATTCTTAATTTGACATCTTTGTTCTGCATTACTTCTTGGTAGTGGACAATGTTGAGTTACTCTCCTTCTGACAATGACAGATGGTAATTTCCTTAAAGCTGTAAGATCTTTGAATTGTTTGGTAACAATTTACGTCAAGTTACCTCTTTCTTCTCCTCTGTGATAGTTTTGCTTTTCTTACACAAGGTGTGTCTTCATCAAATGTGTCAAAAGCTTGATTGCTATTTGAAGTATGGTTTTGGGGATCCTGTGTTGTCTGTTAGCCATGCAAACAAATAACCTGTGTTGTTAAAAGACAGGAAAACATCTGTGCTAAATTATTTTTCTTTTAGAGTGTTGGCCTATTTTGTAATTTGGTTTTGTTTAATTGCAGTGCAGAAGAACTGATAGACAAATTTGTATGGCAGAAAATTCTTATTGCTCTTCTTATTAAGGACAGGGACAGGTGCAGCATTTTAATTACAGCAGTGTTTTATTTTACATTGCTGCCGCTTTTTCAGATGAATGCACTGGACACACTTGGTCAAACAGCGTTGCACAGGGCTGCCTTAGCAGGGCACTTGCAAACCTGCCGGCTGTTGCTGAGTTACGGCTCTGATCCCTCCATCATCTCTTTGCAAGGCTTCACAGCAGCACAGATGGGAAATGAAGCAGTGCAACAGATCTTAAGTGGTGGGTAAAAATAAAAGCTTGTGTATTTGAACTTCAGCTTCTCCCTTTACAGCTTTGAATCTTATTTCTTTTTCAGCGCAAGAGACATGGAGTAGTTTTCTCATCTCTCCTTTCTGCCATCAAGTGCACACAACTACAGTATGGATTGTGTGATACTTGTCAGAAAATAAATAAATAGCTCTGCTGAGTTCAGTGATTTTGTGCAAATTGGGAAGAAGATAACCGTCTTGTAGATTCAGAACATGCTGCTGTACAAGGAGATTGTAGGAAGGCACATGTAGGGAGTTTTGGGATTCTTGCGGTAACAAGTTCCAAGGCAATTGGAATATTGCTGAGCACGTAAGAAACCTATTTCCCTGCATCAGCCAACCTGTTAGGTACTCTGTACTTTAGCAGTCACAAGCAGAATGTTACTGGCAGGAAAACACTGATGGTTGCTAAACTACTTGAACTTTTACTTCAAATCTCTGTCCAGCAGAGAAAGATTTTTATTGTGAAAGTGCTCTGGGTACTGCTTAGATAACAATTTGTTTATATCTTGCATTAAAAAGATGAATAGATGTTTGAAGAGGGTGCCACTATTTTTCATGGAAGTGCTTAAGGGTTTGCATCCTCTTACTCACATTACATTTGAATTTTTGCAAGTATGGAGAAGAATAATTGCCTCAGTAGCTACTACAGAGCAAGTAACTCAGGTTACAGTGAAATGTGTGGGTAGTCAAATAAAGGCAGATATCCAGATAGATGAGAAGACCCATGGTAGCTAGAAACTCCGTTTCCTCTAGTGTTTCAGCAATATTGCCTTAAAACAGGACAAAACTAAGAAAAAACATTTTACAGCAGTGCAAGGAAGGACTGCAGTTTTGAAGTGTACCCACTCCTGAGGTGTAGCGGGTTACATGGGTAGTGTTACCTGTTAAAATGTGCACATGAATGTATGTATATGGATTGAGAGAGAAGAATGTTGGCAGAGTAATGTCAGCTCTAGAGTCAAAATCTGACTGATTTGCTCTAAAACTAAGGCTCCTTTTTCTGCCATTTTGGCAGTATTAACTTGAACATCACAACCCCAGCTGCGTTTTCGCAAGTAACAGCAGACCAACTTCACCCCCCCAGTTTGGAAAATGTGTTGAGCACAAGTTAATATAACTTAAGTATCCTAAGTAATCCTAAACCATCTTTTTCCCTATGTAGAAAGTACACCTGTGCGTACATCCGATGTGGATTACCGGTTGTTGGAAGCGTCCAAAGCTGGAGACTTGGAAACTGTGAAGGTAGGTTTAAACAGCTCATGTGAATTTTCTACTTTGCGTTGTTATGCAAGGCTTGTGGAAACCTCTGCTACATGTGTTGCGGAAGCAGTGCCCAATGGATGGTAAATCATAAAAACTGGGAAGTCATGGATCTTTCCTTTTTTTTTTTCCTCTAGAAGGTAGTGCATTAAGATGTACTGAGGGATGTTTCTCTTGAGTTTTTCTGCTTGTTTATTCTGCCAGTCCTTCACACAGTCATGTCTTCGATGGACTTGGATTTAGCCATAATTCTTTGAAGCAGACCCTGTGATTCTCAGAATCACAGTTTAGTAGAAACAAGCCCTCAGGTGCATGATTCAATCAGATGGCAAGAAAACACTTAATAGGTAGCAGACTTCATATTTTAAACATCCTTAATCTGAAGGTGAAGGGTCAGGCCATGGAATCCCAACATCACAGGAAGGTTTGATCTTGTTTTTGGTACTTCGTCTGTGGACAGAACAGCCTGCAGATGGACTGTCATGCATACTTCCCCACCTTGAACTTCAACATGATACATGTTAATATTCAAACAGTAGTGGTTTTGTGCACCAGCAGCTCCTTTGACTGCTAAGCTAAATATTTCTGCTTTTCTGAAGGCAATATAAGCTGGAAATGGTAATATATCTGGAGAAAGTTACATGGCCTTGAACCTGGTACTTGATGATATAGAGGTTCACCCTTTCTAATACATTTGGGACATCTTCACACTGCTTCCATCATTTAAGTCTTGTTTGTTGAAGAAGTACTTTCAGCTATAAATTTAGAGCCGCTACTTTTTTATTTCCTGATACTTCAAAAGATTTGTATAATATAATAAGTGCATCATATTTTGTGTTGGGGTCTTTGGGTAGTTCAGGTTTTTTTTCTTTTGGGTTTGTTTGTTTCATGTTTTGTTGTTGCTGTTTCGTTTTGTGGAGTTTTTTATTCGTTAGTTTTAGTTCTGTACTAGATGTTGGGTTCTTTTGTCTTCACAGCAACTTTGCAGCCCTCAGAATGTGAATTGCAGAGACCTGGAAGGCCGTCATTCAACACCACTGCACTTTGCTGCAGGGTATAACCGCGTATCAGTGGTGGAGTATCTCTTGCACCATGGAGCAGATGTGCATGCCAAAGATAAAGGGTACATTTCATTCCATGATATGTTCTGCTGTTCTCTGTAGTGTGAGACTTATATCCCACCTCTTCATTTTGCTTCAGATTTCAGTGACCATTGTGTTTTTCTCTTGAGAATTTTTCTCTTTCCTTCTTGTTCTGCATTATTCCTGTGCTGTAGGGAGATGTATAGGCCATTACAGCATACTTTGCTTTCTAGAAAAGCCATTACCGAATACATACCTGGCACTGTAATACATGATGCTTCTCTTCTCCTTTTTGCCCATATCAGAGACTTTGTTTTGCTTAAAAGCAGCCTTTAACTTGGTTTAGGTGATCTAAAATTAGTTTTGAATAAAATGAGGTAAAATACCAGGGTTATCTCTGGTCCTTTTTCTAATTCTATTAGCTTTTATTATTAAGTTAGTTATTTTTTCAGTTAATATTCAGTTAAATTATATGAACCATTTACAGGTTTTTGCATTAATTGTGAAGCAGCATGATTATGTTCCATCTTTTACTCCAATATTTTAGTTCAGGGTGGGGGAGAAATAATTTCCAAGACTGGATTTTCAGGCTTACCCTGCAAGAAGTGTTTGGGTATCTTTCTGTATCTATCTATCTATGCAGTACTTACTAATAACTGCACTTCAAACACAAAATATAGTGTTATGTCTTTCTTGAAATTTACACTCAAATATCCAAACTCAGAACAACCGTGAGTCTTACAATTTAGTTTTTGTCTGTTATTAACAGCATTGAAGTTGCTTGTGGAAGCTGTAACATTGGGGCTTGCTAAGTATTTAAGTCTTGTGGATGAGAACCAAAGAAGGATAATTAAGTTTTAATTGATATTTTAATAGAGAGAAATAAAGGCATGAAAGCTGGAAAGACTGAAAGATAATAATAATGTCTGGTGAAAGTGGGAGTTTTATCTACTGATTGCATATAGGATTTTATTCTCTAGCTATTAATGCTTTCTCTTTGATTAGTGGCTTAGTACCCCTGCACAATGCCTGTTCTTATGGACACTACGAAGTGGCTGAACTCTTAGTGAGGCATGGTGCTTCTGTCAACGTGGCAGACCTGTGGAAATTCACTCCTCTACATGAAGCAGCAGCAAAAGGAAAATACGAAATCTGCAAACTGCTTTTAAAAGTATGTGCTGGAGTTCTCAGATGTGTCTTTCAATGCATATATATTTATTTTTTCTGAAGATTAATGCAAAGTTAATTGCATTCAGTGAATTCTTTGTGGTATCTTTCAATCAATTTTCATCTTGCAATTGTCAGATAGTTTCTTGTGTAATATCATTGACTTAAAAAGAATCATCATTACAAGTTCTGTTTCCAGCACGTGTATTAATACTGTTAGCCAAGCAGGACAAGACTGAAATTGGAAAAAACAGCTGAATTTGTGTAAAAGTGAGAACTTCCTACCTTGTCCTATCAGTCCCTTTCTGAAACACTTAACTGCATTTAAGTAAATTTTGTTAATACTTATGCAAGAGTGTGTTACAGAGCAATAACTGAGGGTGGGTCCTAAGTGCTGTTTGGTATGAGAGAAATTTAAAACTGTTATGTTAATGTATAATTTATCAAGCTCCTGGAGGAAATGCATGTTAATATACTGTGGCATAAATATTCATTATACGTAGAGGAAGAACCTGTAAAAAGCATGAGGTAATGCAAAGATGTTTCCAGTGAGAAACATAAGTTTGAGAAACTTCTTAACGTAAGGTCGGATCCTGCCCTGGGAGGGTGAAAAGGAATGCTAGAGTAGAATTTCTTGCCAATCCTATTTCCTCTTTCAGCCTTGCCTACTTATGTCCCTCTGCAGCACAGCATTTAAAATAGGAGAAAGTCAGAATATGGATAGTCTTAAAATGAGGATCTTCCCCAGCTACTTTTCATTTGCTGCTGAAAAGCCCCAATATTTCCCTTCTATATCATTAATTATTTCACTTGATTATCAAGAAAGCAGTCAGAGGGAGAAGCATGATAGTTTGAAGCACATCTACAGCAGAAACCAGGATATATTAAGAGATGTCTGTGTAGTAGGCATGGTGGTGACCTGGAAGTAACAGCCTAATAGAGATGGTAGCTTAAGTGATAGGAACACTCGTAATCTCTCAAGCACATTGTTGCATTATAGACACTGGAGGTCTCTGGCCTCTTCTGATAATTCCACAGGGAATTTAGCCATATTTTGTCTTCAGAGGATCGTGAATGGATGTACAACGGGAAATAGAAAAGTGCTGAAATGTATTTTTTTTTAAAATCACTCTTGCACAAGAGCTAAATATGCCCTTAAGGTGACACAGCTGTAAAGTCTCTGGGTGTCTGTGGATATGTGCTCACACTGCAGTTTACTCAGTTTCCTGCTGTGTCTCCTATGCCAGCTGGCAGTGCTGTCATTTCTGCTGAGTTGTGGATGTTGAGCTTGACTCCTCCTGACTTGTGCTCCTTCTCTCCTGGTCTGCTTGATGAAGGAAACAAAAATAAACAGGGATTTTGGAGACACTGTCTTTTTTTGTCACCTTTCTTTGAAATTACCACCTTCATTTATTTCTATGCCTTGGAAGGGGTCTCAGAAGACACTGCCTCTTCATTCAGATATTTATTCTGGAGCATATTTGAATAGTTCCAGTTTTGATGAACTTTAAATTAAGGGATTTCAGGTCATGTCTTGGAGAGGTCATTGCAGTCTAAAAAGCTTTGTGCAATGAATGCTCTCTTCCTAAAAGAACCACAAATGTGGAACTGGTTCTGTGTAATCAATACTCTGTCCCTTTCTGTCCCTTGCTCTTTATCCTTTACACCATGAGCACATTTGTACTGCTTCCAAATACAAAGCAGTTAATTCCCTCTGTTCTCCCCATCCCCATCTCATTTCCCATGGCTCACACTAGCAGAGCTTTGCCAGCATGTCCAGTGGGAAATGGCAGGGTAGACTGGCTGGCAGGGATTGGACCACTGTGTTTGACTATTCTGAAGAGGTCAGCCAGAGAACTATAGCGCCGGCAGCTGCCTCTGCTTTATCTATCTTTGTTTTTTCCCACTGGTGCTGAGAGGGAATAGGAAAGGAGCTGTCCTCCCACAAAACTGAATGTGGACGTGACTCACACCATATGCTCTACGTAGTTGTATGTTCCCCTTCTAATCCCCCTGTGCTCCAGTACTGTGTTCTTACCAGATCTTGCCTGATCTGCCTGTTTCACCAGCACAGATATATTCCAGCAGACATCCAACTCCACTTGTCCATCAAATTTTTTTTTCACTTTTTCAAAGACCTGTAAACTGCTTAAGATGGTACTGTTATGTATTGGAAAGTATAGAGAAGAGTATTTTTCTAGTTCCCTTCTGAAACAAGTGCCTTTCAATATCAGGGTGACATTAATAAAACTCAGAGCCTGGCTTTGCTAGCTCAGAAGGTTGTGCTTAGGAAATACCTCTGCCAGCTATTTGATTCCTGCTAGTTTTCAGGAGAAGGGGAGGACCGGCAGCAAGATACTTGCAGTTGGCTTTCCTTTCACACTGCTGTGGCAGTTACACTGTGTAAGAAATAGCTATATGCAGGAAATGCTCGTGAACATACTTCAGTTGCAAGTAGAGCAGGAACAGCTCTTGGAGAGGGCTGCCATTCTTGCCTGTAGAGTTGAGATTCACACAGCTGTGTTTCTGACTAGTGCTTTTAGGCCTCAGCCTTCTGAATTTATTTTCATGTGCCTACTAATCTGTACAATTATTACTTCATTATGGTAGGTCAGCAGAATCCCATCTTGTTTCACAAAATAGTGACACGCTTCTGGGCATTGCTCTGCGCATGACTGTGACAGTAGCATTCTGCTTTGCTCTTTGCAGCATGGAGCTGATCCAACAAAAAAGAATAGAGATGGGAACACTCCTCTAGATTTGGTGAAAGAAGGGGACACAGACATCCAGGACTTACTGCGAGGAGACGCTGCCTTGCTAGATGCTGCCAAGAAGGGGTGCCTGGCACGAGTGCAGAAGCTGTGTACTCAAGAAAATATAAATTGCAGAGACACCCAGGGAAGAAATTCAACACCGCTGCATCTTGCAGGTGGGTAACACTCCAGGTTTTGAAGGCTTGTATATTTATGGTAGGTCTGCAGATGTAATTTGCCAAAATCAGGATTGGTATAGGAAGAATTTCACAGAGAATTGTCCTGTACAAAGAGTTAACTATGGCACCTGTGTTTCAGGAGCTAATACAATTACTAGGGAAGAGGAACTTTTGCAGTTGAAAAATTACCTTGGCTTTTCTGTCTAATATTTTTCTTTAGTTTAGCTCTCCTAATACTGAGTTTCTTTTCCTGTGCTTTTTCTACAGCTGGTTACAACAATTTGGAAGTAGCTGAATACCTTCTTGAGCATGGTGCTGATGTTAATGCCCAGGACAAAGGAGGATTAATCCCCCTACACAATGCAGCATCCTATGGGGTAGGTGCAGGCAGTCTTGCCATGAGTAGAACAGCAAGGGACTCCTTAAAGTCATATCCAAAGCCAGTTATTTTGCAGCTATTTTGCTGTGAACATAGTTCTAGTTTTGATGGCATGAAATATTTGTTGGGTTAAGTTGCTGTTGTGAGTCCTGTTTGCAGTCCTACACATTCAATAGGACACAGATTCAGGTGTGCTGTAGCAGTTAAATGATGCAGTTTGGAAAGATCGCTGCAATGTAGCTTTTATGCAGGCAAGCAGATGCACAGGATTGAACAGTCTTAAGTTTGGGGGGACATTTAAAACAGAAAAGACCTCAAGTTGTCTCTGAAAGACTTAGATGGAAGGAAGAGAAAAATACCAGGGGATCGTGTGCAGATGATGACAGGGAAGTAGAGGTGTGTTACAGCTGGTGTTTGGTGGGAATCTGTTGCTAGAGCTGAAATGTTGAAGGACTACTGCATTTCTAATGTGGTTGTCCTGCAGAGGGGGTGCAGGGGCAGATTCAAACCATTTTGTATGAGGCAGGCCATCCTTCCTCCATGTAGGAGTAAGCATCTGTGTATCAGTTGCACAGATGCCTAATAGATTGCTTATAAACAGTTGTTAGTTGTGGATTGGGTGAGAAAGAAATCTCTTGTAAATAATTGTACAGAGACAGTGCTTGAGAAGCTCCTAGCACTGTGCTTACAGTCAGAGGATATGAAACTCCTGAAGTAATGGGTTTGATGGTCTCATGATTCGCTTTGTCTGTTATTTACCTGGCCCTGGCACAAGTACAGCAAAATCTGGGAGAGGTGACCATAACAGAACCATGATTGCTTTTGTTTGAGAGCAAATGTAGTAAAACATGCAGTGTTCACCTTGTTTTGAAAAAGAACATCAATGGAACTCAATCACCACCATATTTATTGGTTCTTTACGTCACTCTGGGATCCCAGTGTCCTAGAGAGCAAAAAGCCTCAAATCCTCATGAAAGATTAGAAATGCAACACAGAATTCTTTTATGTTACAGGGTCCTAATACCAAGCAATATTGTGTATCAGCATCTTCCATAAGCATTCATTCCCAGGATGTTGCTAAGATATAAATTTTGTTGGAAATATTGTGTTCTTTTTCTTTGGCATGAGAAACCAAAACACACATTTTACACGAAGCCAGAGCATTTCTTATTGGCATAGAGAAATGTCAGAGCTTGGTTTTAGCCAATTATCATTTCTAAAAATCATAATGCCAATCTAACCTGGTTGCCTTGCTTTCTCTAGGAAACATTAAAAAGGCAGTGTTTGGTGCTTTTCCATCAGCTTATTTAGTTAAGAGTTACTGCATACCTTTCCTGGCATCCCACACTTCTCTCTGAGCTGTCATCAGCCTGTTCAGATCTCTGTGATGGGAGGTAGAGAGGAGATGAGTACTGGTTTCACAAGTTCATAGCTGGCAAGTTTCACAGGCTCTGCCTTTTCCTCACAAAGTTTCTTCAGTTCTCCCACCCAGCACTTCATGCCGTGTGTCCCTCAGTAGGGCTTTCTGTGGCAGAAAAATCACAGGAACAGCAATTGCTTTAGAAGTTTGGCACAGAGGAAAAATAAAGTTGGCAGTATTTTCAAACCACACTTGTTCAGAGGCCAAGCTGTTTTATGAGAGCTGCAAAGAGTCACTTAATTGCCATTGAGGGGAAAAAGGAAATCCATTGGCAAGTCTTTGTGCTTCTACTTACAATCTCAGTGTTTCATGCTCCTACCCACTCATTTTTACTACCTGCTTTTTTTTCTTTGCTGTCTTGCACAAAAAAGATCTACTGGTTAGAGGCAGGCGAAAATTTCATTTGTCAGTTTTCTCTTATTTTTACTTGGGAGACTTCAAGGACAGGATATTGATGGAAGCATGGGGTTACAAGTTCATTACTTTTATAACCCATGTAAAACAGCTGTCCCTTGTGACACTCGTAATACATTTTATCAATTACAGTTCTCATAAAATATGATTGAAGATAGAACAGATTTGTGCTGCCACAGATGAGTTCAAAGTCTTGCAAGAAAGAAAGTACAACAGAGACTTCTGTGTACAGACAGAGGTGGCTCAGTAGCACAACACGTTGATCTTCAGAACTTCTAGCATTGTGACACAAAAATTGCAGCCCTGTAAATTTGCCAGTTCAAATTTGTCCAGAAATCATTTTTTTATGCAGGGTTCAGTATCATGTCTGCTCCTGCAGCTGGCACAAACTTCATGCTATGTACTTGGGGTGATTCGACAGAAATCTGATTCTGTGTCTGATACCAGTTCTTCATGTGCTGGTGAATGATCTGCTAGTGCACAGGCACAGATGACTGTGGAGCTGCAGTATAAATTGGTACCTGGAGAAGTGTGCTGCTCTCGTGACACGGGAGGCAGAATGAGTTACAGGAAAGAGAAACCACAAGAGTCTCTGGGCACCGTTACCTCCAACATGAAGAAGGAGTATATGTTTTACCAGTGTCATGTTGATTAAGATGTTCTTGTGTTTTCCAGCATGTGGATATAGCAGCACTGTTGATCAAATATAATACATGTGTAAATGCAACAGATAAATGGGCGTTCACACCTTTGCATGAAGCTGCACAAAAAGGAAGGACACAGCTCTGTGCTTTGCTGTTAGCTCATGGAGCAGATCCAACCATGAAGAACCAAGAGGGTCAGACACCACTAGACCTGGCAACAGTAAGTTCATGTTAGCCAGCCACAGGCTGCTCTGGAGGATTTACTCTGCATATGAAATTCATTTCTATGGCTCCATGGCATCAGCAGTCCTCCACTTCCATTGTGCTGAAGTGGAGAGAGAAGAGCATCTCCTGAGTGCCTGTTTGTGGCTTTTTATCCATGGGTCCAGGCATTTTCCTTTGGCTGAGATCTTAGCATGGCTTGTGATTTAAGGTTTGCCTCTCCTTAAGGATTCACTCCTGGGATCAATCTCCTTATTCCCAGAAATAAAACGGTCTGAAATGTCTCTGATGATGGTCAGTCTGTGTACTGTTGGTGATTATTTCTTTGAACCTAGGAGGAACATCAGACGGGCCTTTAGAGGAATGGGAACATTTAGTGGATGATTATGCTCAGTGCCTCCATATTACCTCAGTTCCTTTTTTTTTATTAACTCCAACATTCTAAAGAATTCATTCTACCTCCAAAGATTTGTAGGTGGCTATCAAGCTTTTTCTAAAACTGGCATCTGTAAACTTTATTGTAAGTGGTGTCTGGTTAAAAGCCTAATAAGGTGATATGAACATGTATGCCCCAGCTTAAACAATCTTGATGGAATAGATAATGCAGCCAAATTGGATGCTGTGTCTGGTTTCAGTGCAAGTATCTTTTAGGGTTATTGATTTATTTATGGAGAGTTCAAGAAATATCCTCCAGAGTAATCTGAGCTCTAGAAAACTTGCTTTGTGATGAAGGATATGAAAATTATTTGATTTCTCTGGGGGGAAATAAGGATGTCTTAATCGTGTTCTACAAGACCTTTTAAAGAGGAAATTCTTGAAGATGAGGATATTGCTTAATTTAGTCAGTAAAGGCTAAATCAAATTGTTAGCTAAGTTCATACTTCTCCTGAAATCCTGTCCTTTTTTTCTATTCTAACCCTATGAGATGTGATTATAGCAAGGGCAGTGGTAGTCTTTCCACTGAAACCTTGTTCCAGTGCACCTGAAGTTGAGTCTGACAGAAATTAAGAAGCAGCATTTCCTGGCTTAGGTTCTGAAGGATTTCAGATAAAGTTGCTGCTTTGTTCTCCCTGTCTTTAACACCTATAAAGTCATTGTGCGAGAAAGAAATTAGATGTAGCTTCTTGCATACCTTTAGAAATGGAGAGGACCTGATTTACCTATGTCTTGAGTGGCGAATCAAAATATTCTTGCAACCATGAATTTCCCTGTAACATAAGTTGGCAGTGTTCTTTCTAATGGGGAACAGAACAATCAAATAAATCAACTAAAAATTCTTTCCAGGGATCAGTGACTTGTGATAGTAGGACCTCATGTTGGGTGTTCTTTCTGTTTTTCAGGCCGATGATATCCGAGCTTTGCTGATAGATGCAATGCCTCCAGAAGCTTTGCCTACATGTTTCAAGCCTCAAGCTACTGTTGTTAGTGCCTCTGTGATCTCGCCAGCGTCTACACCGTCCTGCCTCTCTGCTGCCAGCAGCATAGATAACCTTACGGGGCCACTGGCAGAACTAGCCGTAGGAGGGGCATCAAATGCTGGAGATGGAGCAGCAGGAACTGACAGGAAGGAAGGAGAAGGTGCATTTGCTGTTGGACAAGTTTACATTGCCAGAAGTACAGTAGTTTAGTATCAAAATAAGCCTTGGTTTATCTGAAAAGCATTTCTGACTAGCCAGAAAATACTATGCAGTTTGAACTGTTATCTGTATTTTAAAGTGCCCGATGCTTGTTAGCTGTTTGCTGTTAACTGTTCATCTGTGTTTGCTATCAGTGATTTGGTCCGACTACAAATGCAGATCTGATTAGGTGCTCAGGTGTTCATTGACTTTATAAAGAAAATCCAATGAGAATTATTTTGATGAAGGAGTTCTGATTGTGATGGCTGGGGGATTTTGCTAAGGCTTTTCACCCTTTGATTAGTGTCCGGAGTCCATGCTTTAGGTCAGAATCTAAGGGGATCAGATAGCAAAAATACACCCACCCTTCTTTTCCTTTTCTTTGCAATATGAGCCTGTATTTGTCACAGATGGTTTGTGCTTTTAATAGTTGCTTCTGAAGAGGGAACGGTGATGAGCTTTGCACAGAGCTTTGACACAATGGAAGTAGATTGTTTATTACAGACATAGACAAATTGATTATAAAAAGAATCAGAGTTTGGAATTTTGAGAGAATCAGTGGTATTGCTTAATTTTTTTAAAGTTCGTTGGTTTGGTTTTTGCTACTTCAGATGTATAGGATATAAAGACTTGTTTCTTCTCTTATAGTTTCTGGCCTTGACATGAACATTACCCAGTTCCTAAAAAGCCTGGGTCTTGAACACCTTCGGGACATCTTTGAGACAGAACAGGTAAGTGGCAAGCTTCGTCTCTGTTTGTGTGTTTAGGAGATAAACGAACCTTATAAATTCGAGTGCATTTTCATTTTCTAGTTGAAAAAGGGAAGGAAAAAACTCACACTTCACATCTACAGAAAAACAAGTGTGTCCAAGTTTTCTTTCAGTTTTCTGCAAATGAATTGCCGGATGCAGTACGGTGAAGTTGCGAAACCTATGAAAATACCTTTTCTTGTTGGATTCAGGTGTCAAGTAGCTTTCACTTATACATACACAGTGACTGCCAATTTGGCTTGTATTTTGGACCTTGGGAACTTTGAACATGATGACTATAATGAAGTTAGGTTGAAGTGTCACGTGCATTTGTCCTTCAGCAGTCTTGATTTCCAAACAAGGCTTTCATCACCTGTAATGCTGTGTGTGATACTTTGGGTAGATCTAGGAAACCGTGCAGTTTGACTATATGCTGAAATAAGAATCTAGCATAGGAATAGTCACACTACAGAATGCGGAAGCTACATTTCCTATTAGGTTAGGACCATAGGATTAACTGGGTTTTGCCAGGCTAACTTTCGAATGGCATTGAGAGATAGGGGAAAAAAACCTGCAGATTTATCAATAATTCACAAAAAATTGTACTCTTTATCAATAATTCACAATAATGTACTCTTTTGAGTAATCAAAGAGTACAACTAATGTAAGTTTCTCAAGCTTGCATTATGTTTTACAGAACTACCTGTAATGTATTTGTAGATTCCTTTTATGTATCGTTTCTTAAATTTAACATGTTGCAGTTAAATAGATCTGTTTACATGAATGAGATGGATGTACTGGTGGAAGTGAAAGGTACAAGTGCAAGAGACTGGATTTGATGATTATTTTTTCCTGTGGCCTCTGCTGCTAATATTTTATTAAGGAATCAGGAAACGAAGGTTTAAAATGTAATGTGTTGCCTTCAGTTCCAGCTGTTTCTATAAAATGTTCTAGGAGGTATCTCTTCAGAGGTAAAATACCATATAATTTTTTCCCTTCTGATATATGAGGCATAAGCTCTTTTCTTTAATTTGGAACTGTTTCTATTCAGAAGGAAACCAACCTCAAACCAACTTGTACTCTTCTCAGGTTTGCTTACTTATTTTTCACACCTTCATGTTGCCTAGCTGGTCTTGTTCTGCTTTTGCTTCCTTAACTCCTAACCTGTTGTTAAGATCTTCCCCTGCTAATAAGATTTAACAATGCAAATCGGATTCAATATATTCATCATTTTGAAATAATCTAGCTCTTCTTGTAAGTTTCTTTGTAGAAAAAACAAGCTCATCCTCTTTAAGCTTATTCTTTTAAGCTGGTTTTTCCAAGAACTACCTTCATGTGCACTTTTTCACTTTGACTCGTTATTAGTAAGCTTGTAGAATATTAGTCTCTGCTTGTGTAATGAAAATAATGAATTGTAGAACACTGTGAAACTTTGAATGCTTCAAAAGTACTCCCATATTTGTCCCAGCATTTCCATGCATCCCCCTTCTACCTAAGTAAAAATGTTTGTGAGAACCTTCTGTGAGAACCAGCTCTTGTTAATTGGTGTAAGAGAAGTAAAAGTTTTGCACAACTTCAGGCTGTAGCAGCTGAGTATGGTCCTGTGATAGGGAGAGGTTTGCCAGAAGGTGGCAGCAAGTAGAAGTGATGCTAAACATTAACTACCTTGACACATTTGGTTACACCATGAATACTTTGCATTTTCTGAAGTGATAGGTCTCCAGCCTTGAGAGAGTTTGGCCAAGTCAGGCCAGGTTTGGCAAGTGTTTTTTGTGATCTTTTGTCTTTCCAGATAACCCTGGATGTGTTGGCTGACATGGGGCATGAGGAGCTTAAAGAAATTGGGATCAATGCGTATGGACACCGCCACAAATTAATAAAGGGTGTGGAGAGACTTCTAGGAGGGCAGCAAGGTAAATATGACACTTTTATTGGTTTGTCTAAGTGTAGTACACAACAGGCTCCCATATGTCACCTTCTCTAAATGTAAGCATTGTCACCAGGACTTGAAAGAATCTGAATGCCAGGAAAGTATACTTGCTGTAGACGTAGTGGCTGAGTTATGATAGCTAAAGAATTTATTAAGGAGATACCAGACCAAGTGATCATTTGCCTTTTCAGAGAATGGATACCCTGGAGGCAGCTTTGGAATCTGTGCCCATTTCTCAGGACCCTCTTTTACCCAGAGAGGAGCTTTTGGATTGATTTGCCCTACATACCTACCCCCAGGCCAGTTATATCCTGAAGGGTAGGCCTGATAGAGTTTTAGCTGGCCCACGCTTCTGAGATGTTTCTATTGAAAGAGGAAGCAATAAAGGGCAATTATGTCCCACATGCATTTTTCTTCTCTCTTTTAAAGCCACTGCTGCTAACGAAAGCTATTTTATCTTTTTGAGGTTGTGCTTACGCCTTGTGTTTGTTTTGCATTTCCTGCTGTACTGGGGTTGTGTAAAAAGAACAATGATGATGATGGATACAAATAGAGCCGGTATTAGTTTTTCCTGTTGATTTTTGCTCCTTTTCATTCCTTCTCTTTGCAGGTACCAATCCTTATTTGACTTTCCACTGTGTGAGTCAAGGGACCATTCTCCTTGACCTTGCTCCTGACGATAAGGAGTATCAGTCTGTAGAAGAGGAGGTAATCCAAGTCCCTTTCTTAATGCTTCAGTGGCTGTTTATTTTTCTTTCCACGGATAGCCTGTCAGAGCTAAAGTGTGCAATACATGTTGAAAGTGCTAAAATAGGCTTTGGTGTATGAATTGCATAGATCTGATACAAAGTTCAGGGCTCTTTGTTTGTCCTTTCATATAGAGCAATGATAGAAATTATTTTGCTATGTCCTGTCCATTTTTTTAATAAGTGGTCTCTGCTCACTTAGTGTTATCCCAATTTTATTTTGTTGTGTTTTGGATCTTGCCTTGGATATTGTCTCATAGGAAGGGTTTCCACAGCTTTCCGTAGATAGGTGGGCCTGTGAAAATTAAAACCTGTGTGTGAAGACCAAGGGATCAAGGTCTTGCAATTCTCTAGGCATTTTCTGTGAGCCAGCTTGTTTTCTCTTGTCTCAGTGGCTTAGTTAATCTGTAACCCAGATAAACAGCTCTTGGATAATTGAGAATTGACTGCAGTTTTGCCTCCCACACACACACATGCTCTTTTATTTAAGTAAACTACAAGCACATACCATTTTGAAAGCAAAAATCATAACAGAAAAGAGACTTCCTGAAGAGTCGTATTTGGAAGAAACTCCATTTTACTGTGCATTTGCTATTTGTGTCGTGTTCCTGCACTATAGCACAGAAGTGTTTGGAGTCTTTTAGAAAGTCTAGGTAATCAGGATTGCTGCCAGCTTACATGGACATATTTTTATTACTAACTTCATAAACTGGAGTTTGTGCAGATCTTTTTTATAAACTTTTCTGAAAGAAAGGGTCACTTGTCTGCCATAGTAAATTGGAATATTTATTTGAACTGTTAGGCAATATTGTTGCTGTAGCTATAAATACTTCCCTAAAAGACACAATGAAACAGTTTCTGAGGGAATCAGAAATGCTCTGCTAATGACATAGGAGAATTTACAGTGCAGGTATTTTCCTAATACTAAGAAATGCAAACCAAACTCACTAAAATCACGTTTGTTATTACTTCAAAGTGATCTTCTTGTATATTAATTTTCAAAGATTTTTTTTTTCTAATATAAAGCAGGTTTTCCAGTTGTATATAATTTTGATAGCAAGTACCATTATTCTCCTTTGTCTTGTGTGGATTTTTATTACAAGATTGGATAATTGCATCATCAAACTTGCCTGTTGTGGAACAGCATAACATGTTGGGTGCTGGAGAAATTAGGGTATACCTCAGTTTAAAATTGAGATTTTTTTTTTTTTATATACCTTTTAATTCCTTTTCCATCAAGATTGTCTGTTGTTGCCAGTGATATACTGAGACACTGCATGGATACTTTGCCTTGCTAGCAAGGTTTATGTGCTGAACATTCAGTTTTGGTTTTTTATGTAGATGCAAAGTACAATCCGGGAGCATCGGGATGGTGGAAATGCTGGTGGGATCTTCAACAGGTACAATGTCATCAGGGTAAGTTTCAAAACCTCTCAATTTTATGTGGTAAAGTATGTTAGTAGTTATGCCAGCAGGCAAAATCAGTTTAGTGGTTTGCCCTTTTATATTTAAAGTTATTTGTTGAAATGATATTCAGGAATAGTGTTAATGCAAGTGCTAAAATGAAGGCATGCTCTGCACAGGGAATGAGGGAGAAGTGTCCACTTGGGCTCCTAAAGGAGTCTGAAGAACTGATGTGGAAGACAGAGGTGGTAAAGAACCTGAGATTGAATTTCAGAGGCCTATAACTTCTGTATTTGACCCTTGCAACACTTTTTTTCTCAGTGTAGTCTTTTCTTACGTTTTTAAAGGAGATTAGGGGGGAGGGTGTGAAATTATGATCATGACTTCTAATAAGAAGTTTCTTATCTCCCTGTGCAACTTCTCAGCTTGACACCACCTCCTTTGCCCTTGCCAACTAGAAAAATACCTTTTACAAGCTGTGGCATTCCAGAAAATAGTGTTGTCTTTTTGAGGGAAAGTACATTTTCTGGTTCTTTTTTGGGGGAGAAGGAAATAGAGGGAATCAGAACAGAACTTGGTTTCTGAGCTCCAGCAAACCTGTGCCACCTGTCTCTTTGAGAAGTAAGTCTGTGCAGAGCCTTTGCAACATGATCCAATAGGTCATGTGTCTTGAAGTAAACTCTGCTTCCATCCTACTCCCAACCAAAGCTGAAGTCCTTTACAGAAACCACAATGGTATTAGAGCATGTGGCTGAAATTATAAAGATAGATTAAACAGCACATCTCCTTGTTTTTTTCCTCAAAAGTTGGTCCTTTTCATAAAAAATAAACCTAAACTAGACAGCAGGTTTCAAAGAGCTAGACAAGATCGGTCAACAGAGCTCAAAGCAGAGAGGGAAGGAGTTTCAGACAGTTTGTAGTTCTTTGTGGTGTTGCAGGCTCTGAGAGAAGAAGCCTGAAAGTTGTCCTTAAACCTGAGAACTTAGGCTGCAGTTTCACGGTAGTTTTAACCATTTGTAAGCGTGTGCTACAGAGTTGTTTGAGAGACTTGAACCTTGCATGCAGAACAGCCATGGGGTTTCTTCATAGCATTCATGTGTCTTGCTGTCAGTTTCCCTGTCAAATTAATGTGAACTCTGTGAAACTATATTTCATTTCAACTGCAATTCAGATCTGTGTGAGAGATTGAAATGTTATGGTAACAGCATGGTTGGGTCTGTTGTTCTACTGCAGATTCAAAAGGTAGTGAACAAGAAGTTGCGGGAGAGATTCTGTCACAGACAGAAGGAGGTCTCAGAGGAGAATCATAATCATCACAATGAGCGCATGTTGTTTCACGGTAAGGAAATTGTGTCTCTTTGTATGTGTTGGTATTTAACAAAAAAACCCCAAACCTTTCAAGGACCCACGGGCAATGTTATTGTTGCTGTGTCACCATCCTATGCAAGTAATTGTGTTTCTACACTAGAAATGCAGGGGGGTGCATTGGGGGTGTGGGGATGGTGGAGTTATTCTGTGTGGTTACTGCAATCCAAAAAGCTACACTAGATAAATACTTTTATTATGTTTTGGTTTTTTAAGCAAAAGGAAGGATTTTTGCTAAGCTGTATCTTAGTCATTTCCAGTAAAGCTTCTGGGACGATGTTACATTGCTGTGAGAAAGACACGGTGTCTTCTAAATGAGGGTAGCAAAACACAATAAAAGCGTTTTACCCTGTGCTTCAGGCAAGCATCAGGGAAAGGAATCGAAACCAACCATGAGTTTCAGCAAGATTTCTCTAGAAATGCCTACAAATGACAGTTGCCTGAAGGTTCTTCTGCCCTAGATTCTTCTATGATTCTGTGTAGGAAATTGGTTTTGGGTATGATTGTCCTGACACCTTGCCCCAGCTTAACCAGTACTTACTCCTGGAGAAGGTGTGCATTGACAAGATAAATTGCACTGAAATGTGAGTGGGGGGAAAGCCATTTAATGAGATCTGTGAAATGAGTAAGAAATGAGTCACACGTGGGATTTTGGTATATAATGATAAATCCCACACATCACTGCATCCTGCTGGGTATCGCCCCCTTCCAGCTGACTGAGCACACTTTCTGGTATTTAATGGTCTATTTGAGGCAGATAAACTCCTCTTGACATTGAGTCTTGTGTTACTATACAACTTAACAAGTATGTGTCTTTTTGTGTCACTGTTCTAGGGTCTCCTTTTATTAATGCTATCATTCACAAAGGATTTGATGAAAGGCATGCATACATTGGAGGAATGTTTGGAGCTGGAATTTACTTCGCTGAGAACTCCTCAAAAAGCAACCAGTATGTGTACGGAATAGGGGGAGGAACAGGCTGTCCCACACACAAAGACAGGTCCTGTTACATCTGCCACAGGTATGAGTCCAGCAGAGTTCCCTGCACATAATTCTGGCTGTCCTGGTTTTTATGATCCTGGCACAGGGTGACCTGCAGGGAAAGAATGGCCACTTGAGCTTGGTCATGGCAGGAAAAATGCAGTTTTCCATTTGTCAGGGCTGAACAAAAAGTGAACATAAATGCAGCAAGTCCCACAGGAAGGTCAAAAATTATATCTAAGCATGCAGTGAGTATAAATCAAAGTGAGCTGTGGCTCAGAAAAGAGGCTTGAAACAGCAAGTTTGAAAATGAAGAGTCAGGGGAAAATAGCAATTAAACTCCAGGCACTTTCAAGACAAAACTGCAGTGCAAAGTGATGGTCAGCAGTACCATGCTGAACTGTGGATCAGATAATATTGGAGGTAGTGAAAAGGACTTAATCACAGCTTTGTTTTGTCCTGGAGTAGATCAACATGTTTCTCACACTTTGACACCTGTCCATTCCCTGCTGGTAGGAGCACAGAGAGTTTCAGCTTCTTTCAACAGCTTTATATAAAATGAAATAGAACAGGCCTCCATGTGAGGCCTAAACAAACTGTGTGTTTTCCCTTCTGTGTGTCACAAAAGATTTTTTGTGACAGTTTTTATACAGTCTTAGAGCTGGTTTCTAAAAGTATTTCTCTAAAAAAGCCTTGAGCAATTAATTGTGATGAAATGAATTCAAAAGACTGAAATCATTCTGGAAGCATTCGACTCCTAGTAAGATGTTTGAAAATGATATTTTCTTTTTTCATTTTAGACAAATGCTCTTCTGTAGAGTGACCCTTGGAAAATCCTTTCTTCAGTTCAGCACAATGAAAATGGCTCATGCCCCTCCCGGGCACCATTCCGTTATCGGCAGGCCAAGCGTGAATGGACTTGCGTACGCCGAGTATGTTATCTACAGAGGAGAACAGGTAGGTGGGTCAGCAAGGACTGGCTTTATGGAAGGCTCTGGCTCCAAGGACAGAGCTTGGACCTGGAAATGGGGTGTGGCTGGTTTCCAGACCAAGTGTGCTGTGATAACCCTGCTGATTAGGTGGTTTGTTTTTTTTTTTTTCATTTAAACGGGGAAATAAACAGTGAACTGTATCTAGACGGCAAATGCTACTCCTGTCCACTGATCTGCTTTGATTTATACCATGCAGAATTGCCTAATTTCCCCTGTGCAGCACTGATGGAGTCTGTTAAGAATTGTAGTTTCTCTCAGTAAGCTCTCTTTCTCCCATTGCATTTTACTGGCATTACTGCAGTATCAAGGTCACATGCATTTCTGGGACTCTAGTACATCCTGAGGATTCTGGGCTTTTTACCTGTAGATTCCCAGCAGTAACAGAGACTACCCTTAAATGGCAGCTGGAGTAGCACAGCAATCTTCAAAAGTTGACTGTTAATCTGAATAACTCAGCTAGACCCTGACTCTAGAAAAGTGTTTTCCTTAATACTGTGGGTGGCTCCCAGATCACCACATGAAACTGAATAACCACAAATCTCTGGGGCCTGATGACAAACAT
Source organism: Falcunculus frontatus (assembly GCA_013398115.1). Classification (NCBI taxonomy): domain Eukaryota; kingdom Metazoa; phylum Chordata; class Aves; order Passeriformes; genus Falcunculus; species Falcunculus frontatus. The sequence continues at coordinate 807,574 of VZRV01001115.1, read as the reverse complement.
CCCAGGTCCTGAGGGAGCTGGCTGATGGTGCTGCCAAGCTGCTCTCCATCATACCCTGAGATTATCTTGGTTGGTTGGAGCATGCTGCTAATAATACCAAGATCAGGGGTTTGATCCTTGTATGGACCATTCACTTAAGAGTTGGAGTTGATGATCCTTGCAGGTCCCTTCCAACTCCGAATATTCTGTGGTTCTGTGATATTTGAAAAGTCATGGCTGTCAGGCAAGGCCTCCAGTGACTGGAAAAAGGGAAACATCACTCTTATGTTTTAAAAGGGGAGAAAAGAGACAAGGGAACTACATAGAGGTGAGCCTCACCTCTGTGCCTGGGAGATCGTGGAACAGATCCTCATGGAAGGCACATAAAAGACCACGAGGTGATTCAAGACAGCCAGCACAGCTTCAGTAAGCACAGATTGTGCCTGACCAGTCGGGTGACCTTCTATCATAGAGTGACAATGGTGGTTGACAAGGGAAGAAGGACCCATGTCATCTACCTGTCGTGTCCCACACGACATCCTTATCTCCAGCTTTGAAGGGTAGACTATTTGGAGGATAAGGAATTGGCTGGATGGACACAGGCAGCGAGTTGTGGTCAGCAGTGCCCAGGTGGAAGTTCATGATGAGAGGTGTCCCTCAGGGCTCTGTCTTGGGACTGGTGCTCCTTAATATCTCTGTCAATGACACAGTGAGATGGAGTGAACTCCCAGAAAATCTGCAGGTGACGGGAAGCTGAGTGGTGCAGCTGACACAACAGAAAGATGGGATGCCATCCAGGGGGACCTGGACATGCTTGAGAAGTGGGCCCACAAAAACTTCATGAGGTTAAACAAGGCCAAGTGCAAGATGCTGCACTTGGCAATTGCAGGGCAATCCCAGACATGAGTACAGACTGGGAAATGAACTCACTGAGTGCAGCCCTGTGGAGAAGGATGTGGATGTTCTGGTGATAAAAAGCTGGGCATGAGCCAACAATGTGTGCTTGCAGCCCAGAGAAGCAACCGCATCCTGGACTGCATCAAAAGAGGAGTGGCCAGCAGACTGAGGGGAGGTGATTCTTCCCCTCTACTCTGCCCTCCTAAGACCCCACCTGGAGTGCTGCGTCCAACTGTGGAGTCCTCAGCACAGGAAGGACAGAGAGTGGGTCCAGAAGAGGGCCATGAACATGATCAGAGGGATGAAGCACCTCTCCTATGAGGAAAGGCTGAGAGAATTGGGATTCTTCAGCCTGGAGAAGGCTGCAGGGAGACCTTATAGCAGCCTTGCAGTATGTAAAGGGGGCTTATAAAAAAGAGGGAGAGAACTTTTTACACAGGCACAAAGTGGTAGGACATGGGGAGGGAACAGTTTTAAACTAAAAGAAGAGAGATTTAGATCAGATGTTAGGAAGAAATTGTTTATTGAGAAGGTAAGGAGGTCCTAGAACAGGTTGCCCAGAGAAGCTTTGGGTGCTCCATTCTGGGAGGTTTTCAAGGCCAGGCTGGATGGGACGTTGAGCAGCCTGGTTTAGTGGAAGGTGTCCTTGCCAATAGCAGGGGGCCTTGAAACAGATGATCTTTAAAGATCCCTCATATCCAAACCATTCTGTGATAATAAGTTTAGGTTCAAAGGAACCTTGGGGAGGTCACATAGGCCAGCCTCTTGTTCACATTGAATCCAGGCCAGATTGCTGAGGGCTTTGTTTGACCAGGCAGGTCTTGGATGCCTCGGCAAATGGTGTTTCACAGCCTCCTACTGCACCTTGTTCCTTTGATTACTTATCCTCAGAGTAAAATAATATGTTCTTTGTATCCAATAGAAAGCTTCTCTGTTTTAATTAATCTCATTCTCCTGCTGTGTATCACAGAAGAGAGTCTGGCTCTGTTTTCTCAATAGCCTGCCATACATAATGCAAGATTGCTATGAGGTCCCACAAAGCTGCCTCTTTTCTGAACCAAACAAGCCCAGCTCTCTCAGCCTCTTCTTGTTTATCCTGCGCTCTCTTCCCCTGACTATGTTAATGGTCCTTTGCTGAGCTTGGCTCCAGCTTGTTGGCATCTTTCTTGTATTGGAGGACTTGGAAGTTGTATGTGGTTTTCTAGACGTAGTCAAGTGAGTACTGAATAAACAGCAGTCGCTGCTACACCTGATGATTTACCACAGGATGCTCGTAGCTGTTATTGCTGCTGGGACACGCTATTGATTCTTCTTTAGCTTGCTGTCACCCAGGGACCCCATCGCCTTTTCAGCTGAGTGGCTTCTCATCCTGCAGTGTTACAGGGAATTCATCTCAGGTGCCTTTGCCCTTGCTGGATTACATGAGGCTTCTGTAGGCCCAGTCTCCTCTCATCTGTTGAGGTTCCTCTGAATGGGGCCCTGCCCTCCATCAACTTTAGCTCTGTTCTGGGACTGAACTGGCTACCAGCTGTCTTCAGGAAACACTGGATAGATGGACAGCTGACTGACTGGGTTATGTGCTCTGTGTGGGCCAAGTATTTTACTGCCAGTAAAGGCATTTGCAGGTTACATCGCAAGTTACTGACCCTTTTGAGGTCAGACTTTATCAGTCATCCGAGATTTTTGAGTAACTTAACAGGCACTGACCGATTTGTAGGATTAGCTAACAAGGGGAGTAACTCTGAATTCCTGTTGCACGCAATTTTTGGCAGTGTCTGTGTGGAAGAAACATCTTTCTTTCTATTTGTGTATTAACCAAGGTGATAAGTACATCCAGCAGTTCTACTTAGTGCTGGCTAGGTTTGAAATCCTTTTTTTCTTGCATGCTGTGAGCATAGAGCTGATTCTTGCGCTGTCCTTCCTGGTCACTGTTTAGTTAAATGCAGAAACTGGAACTTGCTGAGCTACCCTTGAATAAACCAGGGGTTTTTTTCTTATTTTACTTTTAGGCATACCCAGAATATCTCATTACATACCAGATTGTGAAACCAGAAGCTCCCTCACAGACAGCAACAGCAGCAGAACAAAAGACCTAGTAGCTTCAGAGCGGTGAAGAAGGATGTGACTTCAATCTTGGACTGGATGGATATGTGTTTCAGAAAATCAGTATCACATAAAATTCTTAACAACCTGGAAATAAGCTCTATGTCTTTTATAAAGCATTGCTGTCTTGATGAATATGATATGAGTAACTCTTGCATACTCGACTGCTACTGTTCCTCTTGAGGAAAGTTTACAAGGGACTGCCTTTTAATAACATATCTCAGGCTCCTAGTCTCTGCAGTTACCATGTGTAAAATAATATTGTTTTGATCTAGACCTTGGGAACATTATTGTGCAAATGGAAATCTTTATTGGTGCCATCTCACATGTTAAAATTTCAGACACTACTTTTCTAGTTATTTTATTTGCAGATAAATTGCATTAAGCCCGTCAGTTTCTTTTCAGCATACACCATTCATTTCCTGTTTTCAAGAGATCCTATTTATTCTCCTTTTGTATTCTGAAGTTGAGCCAGAACCTTCTTGAAGATATTTTGCACAAAGTCAAGTCGACTAAAATTGTTAACAATGCAATATAAATTTCATCTGAGGAGCGGCTAGGTCAAGTTCTTCAATATGGGGGGGTTTTTGCACACCTCTGAGCAAACAATAACACGAGTGAGTGTAACTTTAGAGTGGAAAGAAATCATGTCAGTTTGCTGCTTTGTCTGTGTGCGTTTTCTGGGGGAAGCCCTGGGAAGAGTTTGCAAGGGTAAAACCAGCTCTTGTGCTTGGAAGACCTTCGTGAAACAGGTCCATGCCCTCTGCTGGCATCTCTAAAAGAACATTTTATAAGGCTCCTGTTAAGTACATGCAGCTTGTGAAATGTTCTCCAGTTACAGCAGTGTATGGTTTTGCTGGGAGAAGCAAAGAAAAGTCAGAAGGCTTCTGAAAAGTCAGAAGATTTCATACAGGAGGGCGTATCTAGTTCATGTCCCTCTGTAAGATGAGACCCAGTAAATGGGTTTCAGGCTGGTAAGGGAGAGTGTATTACAGCAGTTTCCTGTCACATCTTTGTGTGTGACATCACAGTTGAAGAGCTTAAGGGATTTGCAGAAGTAATAATTTTTTTAAATATCGATTTTACATTTTGATGAGAACAAAATTTTAAAGTATCGGTCGGCAAGCGGATTTGTTTGCAGGTATACCAGAGAACAAAGCTAGGATTTATTCACTTAATACCCTTCTTCCCAAATTCCCAGGTTTATTTTGCTGGGTAGGAGAAAGTTATTTTTAAGCATTGCATAGCACAGCATCAGACAGTTTCACAAGTCCCCCTCATGGTGGATATGGATTTAACAAAAGTAGAAATTGGGGTTTTTTTGTAGTGTTTTACAGTTTCAGAGAAGGTTGAAGATCAAGACCTGTTAATTTTTTTCCTAACAACCGATACCAGGAGATGTGCTTCAGCGTTGACCATGTAACAACTGGAGGAAAAAATTTTCCTTTGGACACAACACGCAGTACATTTCCCTGTCAACCAGCACTATTTAGTATCTGATGATCCAGTTCATGCATTCAGGTTTTATCCCCCTTAAAGCAAGGAAGCAACAGAATAGTGTGCTTTTAGTTCATAAAAACATACGTGCTCCGCACAAGTGGGATTTTGCTAACATGTTTGTATAAAACAGACTTAAACCTGAAGACCTTTTCACTTTCAGCATTAAACAGAACATTTTTATTTTTAACATTAAGGCATTAATGTTGAAGCAAGTCATCCTCACAAGAAATTTTACCCACTGTAAAATCAGTCATTTGATGCAATATGGCTGCCTGAACGTCATCTGTTTGTAATATCTCTGAAGAAAACCTTAGAAATAGCAATACTCCAACAGAACTTGAACTCTTGAGTTTTACTTTTCTTGAGCTGACAGTGGATATATGGTTCTCGCTTCATTCTGTGACCTGATTAAATATGTAGCTTTGAAGTCCCATCCAGGTTCTAGCCTAGTTGTCCTTTTAAACAAATTTCATCGGTAAAATTGGGTGCTTGTATTTTGGCTACTTGTTTCATTAGTGTTAGGATTGCGAAGATCACCACTAGGCTTTGAAGTTTTGTATTAATCATTTAAGTTTGGGGTTTGTTTTTCATTTAGTTAATAAAGGAATGAGGGGATGTGCCTACCTGTGCTAGGGTTTCAGATAGCGGCCAGAGTGAATGCTGATCTCCATCCCCAGTTAGACATAGTTTTAAATGGTGAAACAGCTGTGCTGCTTAGGTGAGCAAAATGGTTAATGTGGGCGTGAAAGTTAAAAGCTTTACATCTTTCAAAAACAAGAAAAAATCTAAAAAGTAAAACGCCATGAAGCCCACACCAGATGCTATTCTTGCTTGTTGTTTCCTATGTGCTGGTTGAACTGATGGCTAGCCTGGATTCCTTTTGCAGCCCGGAACTTCTAGAGGATAAAAATAGCCTGGAGGAGACTGAGGGGAGACCTCATTGGGGTCATCAACATCCTCACGAGAGGAAGCGGAGGGGCAGGTAGCAATATCTTCACTGCTGTGACCAGTAACAAGACTGGAGAAAACAGCATGAAGCTGAGTCAGGGGAGATTTAGGTTGGATGTAAGGAAAAGGATTTTCACCCAGAGGGTGGTCGGGCACTGGAACAGGCTCCCCAGGGAAGTGGTCACAGCACAAAGCCTGACAGAGTTCAAGGAGCATTTGGACAATGCTCTCAGGCACCTGGTGTGACTCTTGGGGCTGGACTGGGCAGAGCCAGGAGTTGGACTTAAGGATCCTGATGGGTCCCCTCCACCTCAGCATATTCTGTGATTCTACTTTCCAGTATCTTTGAACTGCCAGTGTTAATGTTTCTGATGTTCTGTGCAGAGTAAAGGTGCTGTGTGAGGAAATCATTTTGCAGTGGTTTTTGTCTCGTAATGATGTGATCTCATATCTGTTTGTGGCCAGACACAGAGGAATACCCAGGCCTGATGATGCACCTGTGTGTTGTAGAAACCCGTGCAGGAGTAGCGTATTTTGTCTTCGTAGCTCCTCTTACAGTTCAAAACAAAGTGAGGATCTGCCCATCAGTATCAAAAGTTACCCATGAAAAACCTGGTTGTGGTTTTGGTGGTAGAGCTGCATTTGGCAGGTTGTTAACGGTACAGATGCTGCTGCTTTAGCTGGGGGAGTTAACTACAATGGGACCTTAAAAATGCCATGACCCCATAATCAGGCAGTTGCTGCCTCCTGAGAAATGATGTTTTTGACCTCCTGAGAAGAGCAGTGTCCTGATATTGGGATGCTCATTTGCAGCATTGGATCACCAATGGAGGCACAGTAGGAGTTGAGGATGTAAGAACACTCTGGGCAAAGCCCTCATAGGCCTGGGAAACCAGGGACAGAACTTGATGTCTGCTGGCACAAGGGACAATGTGCCTCTCAGGCCTGTTGATTTTTGTCAGTGTCCCTTTGAGGCAGCATTTTGAAACTTCTGTGTAGTTTTGTGACAGGACCTTAATAGGCAAAACAGAAAGAAAAGTCACCATCTAACGAAGGAGGGAGGGTTCTGCTCTCCGTTGCTGAAACTGTTTCCATGAGACTGATGACTTAGATACCTGGTGCAGAGTGACATTGCAGTCTGAATGCTGTCAACAGAACTTTTGTTAGGATTAAAAGCAGACAGTACAGTACCTTAATAAGGTATATTTTATTTTCTCATTCTTATTTTTATCTACCAGTTGTGTTTGATCCCAGCTCCACAGAGACTGTTATAAACCTCTTATAGTAGTTCCACCATGTTGCAGTCACTACTGGTTTTCTAACCTCTGTTTTGAGTGTTTGCATGTGTTGCAATTGAATCCCACTGCGTTATGTAGCAGGAATTTATTTTTCCCGCAGACTTGAACTTTGCTTGTTATGGGAGTACCCCAAAAGAAAATTCTACACTGAAGCAAAAAGAAAACCCTGCAAAATGTTCTGCACTGTTGGCTTTGGTGGGCAGCAGACACAAAAAGGCATGTGGTATATGGCAGGGAGTAGCTCCTGGAGAAGGGCACTTTCTTGGCCCTGGAAACCTGCTGTTCCCACTGCTTGTTGTAGGTTAGAGGAGGTATCTGCTCCCTGTGAATGTGTGAGGTGCTGAGGGATGCAAACATGTTGTGCCACTGCGTGGCCTATGAGAGCTACTTAAGATGGTGGCAAATCTCAAAAAAAGCCTCCTACATCCCTGCAGTGATGTCAGGGTTTCTGCAAAGTTCATGCACTGCCTGCAATTTCCATATGGGACTGGTAACAGAAATTGCCGTGAACAGCTTTTTCCAAGATGGGTGAAAGGAAGGGTCCAGCCACAGAACAGATTAGCTTGAACATTGCTAATCATTCTCAGAAGCTGAATGTCAGGAAATGTGTGAATTTCTTTTCAGTGGGATTTCTCTGTTTCCATGCTGCTTTGCCACAGAAAGTCTAGCTCAGAAATTTAAAATGATGTGCATCTGATGCATGCTTCAGTTATGTTAAGCTGAATATTTGTGCAGCATTGTAAGCTGTGCTGCAGCCCAGATAGGGAAGACCTGGGAAAGCACAGATTCAGTTCTTGCCTCATGTAGCAAGTGGCTTGTGAACCTCCATAGCCTTGAATCCATTGGTGATCAGAGGTGTGGGCTTGGCACAGTCCAGAGCATGTTCTCTTGGTCTTTCAGAGTGGCAGGATACGTGTGCAGAGATTGAGTGGCAGTGTTCCCACCTCTCTGAACGCAGAGTAGATGTGAAACCCAGGGGATTGGGGAACATTTTATGCGTGTTAAAATCCCTGAAGCAAGGTGAATGAGCCTGGGAATCTGTAGGGGACATGGGAAGCAGATGGATTTCCATTACACTGACACATATGCCTGTCAAGTCACATTATCTGACTGGTTTTGATGTATCGCTCTTGCTGAACCTGGTGGTGGCAAGTTTTAGTGCTGGTCCCATTAATTACTAATGTAGATTATTAAGAGTCTCTGTTATTACAAGGTAATTTTGACATTTTCTTAACATCTGCAGAACTTGCTTCAGCTTTGGAAATTGAAATGGGGATTTTCTGTGCTGCAGTCCCATGAGCTTGTGCTTTGTCATTCCTAATTGCTTTCTCTGGCAACCCAGATGGCAGTGTAGCTGGGGGTTGAATTTCTAGACCTTTTTTTGTGTAACTTGTTTTCATAACTAGCCCTGTATGTGTCCTCTCTTGGTTGCCAATTACCTGGAGCTGGGATATCATTTATTTATTTCTTCTTTTACCTTCTCTCTCAAAGTTGAAGACGATGGGCAGGTTCTCAGCCTACCTACATGGTGGACTTTAGGTAACATCTCTGTAACAACTGAGTTTGATCTATAAATGTGCTTGGCTAAATGTCTGATCTGCAATACTTGTAATAGTTTAAAAGTCAATAAATACATTTTTAACAGTTGCTCTGTGAAAATGGAACGTGTGCACAACCTGCTGTTCTGTCTTGGTCTTAGGACAAATTTGCTCCAGCCAAACTGTTGAAAACAGGTTTTATTTTTATTTTCTCCAAACAATGTCTTCTCCCTCCCTCAGGCAATAAATAAAAAGTTAATTTCTAGAAAAAAAAAAGAACAAAACCATACATATGTACATCAGCCACACAGGCATCTTGTGTGTTGGATTGGACTGGAGGAAAGGACAGAGGTAGGGTGGGAAATAAGGCTCCAGGTGGGTTGAAGATGAGGCATTTTCAAGGCTTGGACCAAAAGCTGCAGAAATGTTGCACAGGTGAACAAGACTCAGCACAGGAAAAGGGCTGGTCATGAGGTGGGAGCAGCTTGAAAATGCTGGATGGATGACACCTCTGGGCCAGCCTGTCCTCCACCCTGCAGCTTCTCTCTTCCATTATAGCCCACCCCTGTCCCATCCTGCTGCTTTTGGAAGAAGAGCAGCAGTGGGATCAGTGGAGAGGAAACTGAACAGAGTAATCAAAAGCAGCCCAGACTGCTGCCCCCACCACTTCTTTCTCATCTTAAAGCCACAGGAGATTGGACCTAAGTTTTGTAGAAACCAGTGATCCACAGAGGCAAGAAAAGAGGCATTTTAGACTACATCTCTCCTTCCAAGCCGCTTCCCAACTACACAGATTGCTCTCCCCCACTGGAATGGGCTCAGCTGGTGACTTGGTAGGTGCCTGTCAGCTCCTGCCTCCTCTCCCCAGCAACTGGCAGGGCTGAGGTTGAGTGCAGGCAGCCTGGTGCTGCCACTCCTGCTCGCCCCAAGGCCCTGCCTGCAGCTCTGCTTGTCCGAAGTGTACCTGGCTCAGGTAAGCAGCACCCTCCACACAGATCTCTGCAAGGGGGAAGGCTGCTGCACAGTAAAAACAGGGTATGCTCCCTTGTCAGCCTTGATGTGCTGGGGGCAGAAACATGGGGAGAAGGGGAGGTGTAAAAAAACAAGACAGTAAAATAGGGGTGGAAACACATGAAGACCAGGCACTTGAGGAAACCCAGTATACTATTTTTTTCTCCCCCAAAGAGCCTGGACAATGTCAAGGTTTGTGGCTTTTACAACTTCCGTGCTTTCAAAACATAACAATAAAAAGCAAACAAACCAAGATGAGGTAAGAAATCTCTCTACGAAAAAGATGTTGAGTCCAGGGTGAATGGCAGTGTCCGGCACTATTGCTTAACATCACAGGGCTCCACGCCCCCTGCACGCCTGGCACTACCTGCCCGGCTGGCCTCAGCCCTGAGCTAACAGCTGGGCGACGTGGTGATGGGGCTGTGCAGGTAGGGGAGGCTGCTTGGGGTGGCATGGACACCAACAGACACGGGGAAGCTGAAGACAAACTGCGAGGTGGGGGTGGAGGTGGCCTTGCCCCGCTCCCGCAGTGTCCCCGAGGGGCTGACAGCTTCCACTGCGTATGAAGTGGCCAACACCTGCGACTCGAACTGCAGCAGCTGCCCCATGAAGCTGAAGTTGGGGGAGATGATGCTCCGGCGCTGCTTGACAAACTCGAAGGCCTCCTCTAGCTTGACACGCTTCTTCATCATCAGGTAAGCCAAGCAGATGGTGGCTGAGCGGGAGATGCCAGCCTGGCAGTGCACCAGGACCCGGCCACAGCACTCCTTCACTGAGTCTGGAGGGCAACAGGGGAGACACATGAGACCCACGCCCTTCCACCACAGCCCAACCCCTCAGCAAACCTGCAGGTAGGGGCTGACCTCCCTCCCACCAGTGCCACCAATGGACACAACATCTCTGCACAGGCACTCACCAATGTACTCGATTGCCTCCATGAACCAGGAGCTGATGTCAGCTTTGTGGTTATCCTCCACAGGGATACACTTGTACTGGTAGTGCCCCTCGAAGTGGTTGGGGCAGTCTGAGGAGACGTTCAGCAGGGCTGTGATGCCCAATGCATCAAGCATATCCCGCCGGGCTGCGTGGTAGGCGCTGCCAAGGTAGAGGAAGGGAAGGATTTCCACAGGCCCACCCTGTTACAGAGAAAAACAACAGATAGGGGGTTGACCAGGGGACAGTGGCAGGCAGGACACACATCCAGATGGCTTGGAAACACCGAGCTGTGCAGCAACCTGGCACCTAATCCAGGGCCCTCAGAAGAGGGAGCAGAGGCTGCCTTCCTGAGGTGCCGAACCTATTTCAGCCCTCCCTCTCCCTCTCTTTGTCCTATTCAGAAACAGGCAGGTGTGGGTTTACAGGATTTGGGCTTGTCCACTCTTTGGGGCACACACCCTGGGATTAGGAGGACCACCATGCTCTCCCATGAGAGGAAAGGAAGCAGGGCTCTGGCTCCACAAGCCCCAGCTGAGGGAGAGCAGAGAGACTCCCGTGGGAGCAGGTTGCAATGCTGGAAGGGCAGCCAAAATAGCTAAGCACTGGGCTTCTAGACATACCTGGTCATGAAAGGGGGTCCCACAGGAACTGTAGCCCAAATCCAGGGGCTCAGCGCTGGTGGGGGGTGACACATTGCTCAGGGACTTGGTTTTTGCACAGAATTCAGGATACTCCGAGGAGAAGCGCTCATAGCCCCCTGCAAGAAGAGAGGCACAAAGTGTTATCTCAGACTGCTTTCACAGGACTTCAGAACGGTGCAGCCGGAGGTGCCCTTGGCCACTAGATGATGCTACAGCGATGGAGAGTGGCCTCCTGCCCCAGGAGGAGCAGTCAGGCTCCTGGCAGCAAGGGGGGAATCCCTGAGGCCCCACCATTCCCTTGGAGCAAGAGCACCAAGAGCAATGATCTTGGCTGCCCAAAGTCTCTGGTCCAGGGTTTAGTCCCCTGCGTACTGCTGGCCAAAACCCCAGACTGAGGCCAAGGTTGCTCTCTGACACAATAAAGAGAGGATTTATTGCGAGCATACTCTGACTTAAACGGGAAAAGCTGCTCTGAGGCCAAAGACTGTTCAGTTTTCATCTTCCTTTGATACATCACTTTGTCACAAAATACAGGCAGGTCTCCCTTTCCCAGCTTGACCCTCCAGTTCAGAGCTCCCGAAACAACAGACCAGGAAAGCCCTGGCCAGGTATAGCCAAGCTGACCCCACAGCCAAGCTGCCCTCAGAGAGAGGTGGCTGCTCCCTCCCAAGGACACAGGTGCAAGCTGAACATGGAGCAGCTTGTTCCTCTGACCTGCTGCCAGGGGGATAAGCACAGGGGACATCAGGACTTTGTCACACCAGGCGAAACAAGAGCAAACCCCACTGAGTTCCCAGGACAGGGAAACTGCAATGTTGGCTGCCAATAAACACTTCTGGTGAGATTTCCTTTTCTCATTCAAATCAAATCAACAACCCTGACATCCTTGTAGGGCCTGACTTTGAGCCTCAAAATCAATGAAAATCAAGTATTTTACTATCACCACAGGACTCCAGCTAGACCGAGCCCTGACTCCGAGGATGGTTCCTGAAGACTCAAACCAACTGCAGGACCTAAGCCTGCAGATTTTGGCTTACCAGAGCATACAGCAGGACATATCTTTCTTATCCAGCCTTAGCTCTGAGACTGCCCTGAACAAGGCAGGAGATATTCAAGACCAATGGATGCAAGCATCTCAAGCAACCCCGGAATCCCTAGGCAGCAAGAGCCCAATACTGCCAGCATCCCAGTGTCCTCTATGGTTTCCTCTCCCTACAAAAGGAAGGGCTCTCATACCTTAAAGCAGAACCGTGCAGATGCATCACTGCATTTGCATTGTCCCTCCCACGCAGCCAGGACAGTTTGCAGAGGCTGCATTTCCCTGGCCTGACATCCCTGCTTCAATTTGCAAGAGCATCCTAAACCAAGAGCCCCTGTTAGACAACTTCCAGGGATCCCTGGATCTACTACATCACACTCCAGTGGTCATCGAACCATGAGAGGGAAAAGCTGCCCAGGGGGATGGGCAGAAACATCTTGGAAAGAATGTTTCTTGGAGAGAAAAAGAGACCTTTTCAAATGTTTCTCTTCAATGAATCTCACCAGATTTAATGCCCGTTGAGCCAAGCATCACATCCAGTAGCTCCTGGCTGGGCACGCCAGCCCTGCCCAGCACAGGAGCCAGGCAGAGCAGGTGCCCATCGCCAAGCAACACCCAGCCAGGCTGTCTCACAGGGAACCCGTGCAGCCTGACCTACACAAAACACATCTGGCTCTTCATCGTGACCTGCACCAAACAAATGTGCATTTGGGCAGGCACAGCTCTGGGTTAGTGCAGCTCTCATGGAATCAGAGCAAGATTATTTCAGTAGCTCTGTGGTACGCAAGGAAGAAGACAGTAGTGCTGAGACTGAGTCTCTTGGAGCCCATTCCTTAAAAGGGCTCCCCATTCCAACCAACCTTCCACGAGAACCACAGAGGCACCAGAAGCTCTCAGCTGACAAAGGCCACCCTTGAAGCAGAGCAGCATTTCCTGCCACATGCATGGCTCCAGCACCACGCTGGCTCACGGTGAAGGAGCCTGCTCCTGAGCAAGCCCTCGCTGTGCAGGCACTCCGGCAGCAGCACATCGTATCTCATCCTTGGAACAGCTCCTGCTGCTTTTACCGTATCTAGTACGACTGAAGTGCTAGTTCCTCCATCTATCAAGCCTCTTAATGGATTTGCTACTCTGCATACACATCCTCACCCCTGCTGTAAGTAAACCAAGGAATAAATTGACTCTCAGGCTGTAAACAAAAAAGCCCCACAGAGCTCATCCAGGAACCCCAGCTGAGCATCCCCCGTCCCTAAATCATCTCAAGGCAATTCTCAGGACCAGCAGCTCCAAATGTGCACAGCTTCTCGTTTAATACACGGCAGAGGGGGGAAGCCCTGATCCCTGCTATAGTCGCAAAAGGAGCACAGAGGTATCCCCGAATTTTCTGCCCGCTGCAAAGGGACATCGGCGTGACAGAAGGTATCTGACCCTGCACAAATACCTTCTCTGCACCGTGGGGCTGGGAATGAACTCAAACAAAGCGTGGGGGGATTTCCCCACACACACTCACTTCCCTCTGGTCCCAGACAGGGGCACGGGGCCCGCTCGATGCCCCTGAGCCGGCTCAGACCGCCCGGGCACCCTCGCACGGGGCTGATGCCGCGCTGCGACCGTCCCGGGACCCCAGCTCCGGGGCAGCCCAGCCCCGGCGCGTGCGGCCCCCCAGCCCTCCCGCCGGCTCCCAACTTCTGGCAGGATCGCCGAAGGCGGGAGAAGGGAGCGCCCCGCCCGGGACGCGGCGAGGCCGGACCCCCCGTTCCCGAGCGGGGGCGGCCGCCCGCGGCCACGTCCCCGCCGTCACTCCCGGTGCCCGTGCCGCCCGCTCCCCCCCGGCGGTACCTGCCAGGAGCCGGATGTCGGCGCGCGCCGTGTCGCGACGGAGCGCGCGCACCACGAGCGCCACGGTGCTGTCCTCGCGCAGGGCCTCCGCGCGCGGGCTGCGCTCGTCGTACACCACG